>SJYO01048061.1:65158623-65301091 GCA_006410555.1 Capra ibex | reverse complement strand
CCTGAGTCTCCCTCTCCCTCTCCCACCCTACTAAACCCTCCTACCCTTAAGATTGTACATATGACAGCACATCCTAACTTAGCGGTCAGGTACAGACTGCGTCCCACGTCGTACGAACCCCGACCACGTACCCCTACTGGGTCTCTCTACAACACCCCTCCCTCCACCCTCCCCCCAAGTACAAACCCTTGCGTACATTCTTAATTTCTAAAATTTTAAATTTTTTATTTTTTATTTTAATTTTTTTTTCTCATCTATATACATATACATATTGACTAAGTGAAACGACATGTGGACTTTGATTGTGTGTTATCATTTAGTTGATAGAGAGTTATTTGTAAAATTTTACTTCATTTTATTTTTCTTGTGAAGTTTTTTATCTATTTTAATACCTCGATTTGTTTAAAAGTTTTTGATGTATGTTATAGGTAACAACAGTAATTCTACAAATTTTTACAGTCCCTATATGATTTATTTTTTATGTATATATAGTCAAGTCAAGTCAAGTCAAGTAAGTGAGTCAGTACAGACTGAGAAACGCTGTGGTACTTAGCGTCGTGTGGTCCTGAGGGACATGTAGTGGTTGAGGGCCTCAAGTGAGTCTGAGTGTAGGTAGCTCAGGTACTACGGTAGGTCGATGGAGTAGGAGACAGCAGGGGAAGAGGAGGACGAGGGTTTGGGAGGGTCGTACTCTCAGAAAAGGTTACTCGGTTGACAAGCGTACTCCACCGGTCTCATGACCTCAAAGTCGAAATCGTAGTAAGGAAGGTTTCTTTAGAGTCCCGACTAGAGGAAGTCTTACCTGACCAACCTAGAGGAACTTCAGGTTCCCTGAGTGTTCTCAGAAGAGGTTGTGGTGTCAATTTCGTAGTTAAGAAGCCGCGAGTCTGAAGAAGTGTCAGGTTGAGAGTGTAGGTATGTACTGGTGTCCTTCTTGTTATCGGAACTGATTTGCCTGGAATCAGCCGTTTCATTACAGAGACGAAAACTTATACGATAGATCCAATCAGTATTGAAAGGAAGGTTCCTCATTGGTAGAAAATTAAAGTACCGACGGTAGTCGTAGACGTATTTTATATTTCAGACTGTGATAAAGGTGACAAAGGGGTAGATAAACGGTACTTCACTACCTTGGCCTACGGTACTAGAAACAAAAGACTTACAACTCCAAATTCGGTTGAAAAGGTGAGAGGAAAAAGTGAAAGTAGTTCTCCGAAAAATCAAGGAGAAGTGAAAGACGGTATTCCCACCACAGTAGACGTATAGTGAAGTTATGTTAATAATAAAAAGACCCAGTAAAGATATCTGTGTAATTGGGAGTTAAAATATCTCGTACATCTCTTATCACAATTTTATTATTCAAAAGGATTAATTTTTTTATTGTTTACTCTTACGAGTGATCATATGTTTAGTGATTGTACGTCACTAATTGGTTTTGTATAAGGATATTTCCGTATAATGTCTCTTATACACAAATAAAGTCACATTCGATAAGAAGTCACAGTTTGACGGTAGAATTTTCTAGGTGATTGGTCAGGTAATACAGTATCTACTTTGGATTATTTCTTTTATCTAATATGGAGAAATTAGTTAGTCAACGATGATAGTTATTGGTTGGTTAGTTCTTTGGTTATTAAATTAGTTAATAGTAATTGATATATGGTCCTTTGATCTGATTATTCCTTCTTAGTCACTGTCCACCTTGTATACTTAGGAAAGGTAAATAATTGATGTTTAGGACAACCCTTCTGTGAATATTTCTTACGAGTAATATTTGTTCTCACAGGTATTTTTTGTGTAACATTTGTACCGTAAGACATTGAAGAAATTTCAATATCTCAATCAACGAGTCAACATACCCGAAATCGAGTGGTATGTATGAGAATGGTACCTTAAGAGGTCCGTTCTTATGACCTCACCCAACGTAAAGAAGAAGGTTCCATAGAAGATCTGGGTCCCCAGTTTAGTTCCAGAGGGTGTAACACCCGCCTAAGAGTAGACTCGGTAGTCCGGACTTGACACAGAGGTACTGTCTCCTACCTAACAACTTCTGATAACGAGAGGGAGGACTTGGAAGGGGACAATAGAGTATAACAAAAAATATATATACGAGATCGTCAGTGTAATACATTATCACAACAAGAATATTACGAGATCGTCAGTGTAATACATTATTACAACAAGAATATTCAGTGACAAAGAAAGACTCAGGTGTATTCAACTCCCATGAAAATCGTATGGGTTCATCCTTGTTAAACTAGAGAGACTTACTTTCTTTCGATTTCAACTGAAAAACACAAATTTATAAGTTTAATTTAAATTACTCTTTTAATAGAAAGGTTTATAGTCTTGACACATCATTTAAAAATTTTGTCAGAGATGACTTTACCTTTATGACTTTATAAATAATAGGTCATCTATAGTAATATAATTTTTGTTTGTAAAAATAAATAAAAAAATGAAAAAAAGAAAAAAATTATGTTTAAATAAATAAAATTAATCTCCAATTAATGAAATGTTATAAAATAACAAAAAAGTTATGTAGTTGTACTAATATCTCTTNAAAAATTTTATCAGAGATGACTTTACCTTTATGACTTTATAAATAATAGGTGATCTATAGTAATATAATTTTTGTTTGTAAAAATAAATAAAAAAATGAAAAAAAGAAAAAAATTATGTTTAAATAAATAAAATTAATCTCCAATTAATGAAATGTTATAAAATAACAAAAAAGTTATGTAGTTGTACTAATATCTCTTAATAGATACAATAACGGGTTCTACATCAACCTTAAGAAAGGTAGTATACCTAGATTCCAAATTTTTTACAATATGTCAGAGAGACAAAGGTATAATCCAAGTTTATCGGTAAACTGTTTAAACTTCATATTTTAGTCATTTCATAAAACTCTCAATATTTTTATATTTGTTTACTAACCTACTAAATAATTATTTTCTATATAATCGTGAATCTTATCGTGTATTATAGAAACCGTAAGTATACTTTAAAATGAGATTAACGGATTAAAATTGGGAAAAAAGAAGAGAATATATAACGAAAAAATACTATAACTGATTACATTGTTACTGAGATTTACTGAATATATAAATTTAATTGTCTTACGTCTTAATGTAATGTAGAGATGTAGAGACAAATATCATATTAATAAATTAATAAAAAGATCTGAGTTTTTTTAAACCGATTGTGGAAGATCACTCTGAATTGATGTTTCTTCACAGAGACGTCACTTATTCCTCCCTAAGTGTTTGACAAGTAAATTGATTTAAAAGTATACTTTTACGAAAAGTATCTTTTTTTAAGAAATCTCTCATAATTACGAAGAAAAAATTATATTTAAATAAATAAAATTAACCTCCAATTAATGAAATGTTATAACATAACCAAACATAACCAAAACGACAAGAAAAACTCTCTCTAAAAATATAACGTATCTGAACTTGCGAACTTTTGGATGGTAATTGACGCTGGTTACACTACCTACAAAATTTTCCGTAATAGAGGTTATATGTACTTATATATTCGGTACCTGTTCTTCTTATACTTTAAAATGATGATCCTGTAAGTAATTAATTTTATACACGTGTTGTTCTACAACTCCTCATGTCCTTTAGTGGAATTTCCACAAATTCCATATAGAGTCTTATTACATTTCTAAATCTAAACTCGAAATCTCATGACTGACTTTCCAGATTCAAGTTGGGACTCAAGAGTAAATGAGCTCTCACTATAATTCCTTCTCTTGACAGTCAAGTCAAGTCAAGTCATCGAGTCAGGACAGGTTGAGAAAAACTGGGGTACTTAACGTCGTCCGGTGCGGAGGGACAGGTAGTGGTAGAGGGCCTCAAGTGAGTCTGCGTGTAGGTAGTTCAGTCACTACAGTAGGTCGGTAGAGTAGGAGACAGCAGGGGAAGGGAAGGACGGGGGTTATGGAGGTTCGTAGTCTCAGAAAAGGTTACTCAGTTGAGAAGCGTACTGCACCGGTTTCATGACCTCAAAGTCGAAATCGTAGTAAGGGAGGTTTCTTTAGGGTCCCGACTAGAGAAGGCTTACCTGACCAACCTAGAGGGACGTCAGGTTCCCTGAGAGTTCTCAGAAGAGGTTGTGGTGTCAAGTTTTCGTAGTTAAGAAACCGGGAGTCGGAAGAAGTGTCAGGTTGAGAGTGTAGGTATGTACTGGTGTCCTTTTTGATATCGGAACTTATCTACCTAGAATCAGCCTTTCCATTACAGAGACGAAAACTTATATGATACATCCAACCAGTATTGAAAAGAAGGTTCCTCATTCGTAGAAAATTAAAGTACCGACGTTAGTGGTAGACGTCATTAAAACCTCGGGTTTTTATATTTCAGACTGTGACAAAGGTGACAAAGGGGTAGATAAAGGGTACTTCACTACCTTGGTCTACGGTACCAGAAGCAAAAGACTTACAACTCGAAATTCGGTTGAAAAAGCGAGAGAAGAAAGTGAAAGGAGTTCTCCGAGAAATCAAGGAGAAGTGAAAGACGGTATTCCCACCACAGTAGACGTATAGACTCCAATAGCTATAAAGAGGACCGTTAGAACTAAGGTAGAACACGAAGAAGGTCAGGTCGCAAAGAGTACTACATGAGGCGTATACTCAATTTATTCGTCCCACTGTTATATGTCGAAACTGCATGAGTAAAAGGATAAACCTTGGTCAGACAAGAAGGTACAGGTCGAGATTGACAACGAAGGACTAGACGTATATCTAAAGAGTTCTCCGTCTAGTCCACCAGACCACAGAGAAAGTCTTAAAAGGTGTCAAATAACACTAGGTGTATCAGTTTCTGAAACCGTATCAATTATTTCGTCTTTATCTACAAAAAGACCTTGAGAGAACGAAAAAGGGACTAGGTCGCCTACGACCGTTAAACTAGAGTACAAGGAGACGTAAATGATTTTGGTCGAATCTGTAGTCCTTCAAGTGCCAAGTGCATAACGACTTCGGACCAAACTTCTTAACACTCGTAATGAAATGATCGTACACTTTACTCACGTTAACACGCCATCAAACTNTCTTTAGGGTCCCGACTAGAGAAGGCTTACCTGACCAACCTAGAGGGACGTCAGGTTCCCTGAGAGTTCTCAGAAGAGGTTGTGGTGTCAAGTTTTCGTAGTTAAGAAGCCGGGAGTCGGAAGAAGTGTCAGGTTGAGAGTGTTGGTATGTACTAGTGTCCTTTTTTATATCGGAACTTATCTACCTAGAATCAGCCGTTCCATTACAGAGACGAAAACTTATATGATACATCCAACCAGTATTGAAAAGAAGGTTCCTCATTCGCAGAAAATTAAAGTACCGACGTTAGTGATAGACGTCATTAAAACCTCGGGTTTTTATATTTCAGACTGTGACAAAGGTGACAAAGGGGTAGATAAAGGGTACTTCACTACCTTGGTCTACGGTACCAGAAGTAAAAGACTTACAACTCGAAATTCGGTTGAAAAAGCGAGAGAAGAAAGTGAAAGGAGTTCTCCGAGAAATCAAGGAGAAGTGAAAGACGGTATTCCCACCACAGTAGACGTATAGACTCCAATAGCTATAAAGAGGACCGTTAGAACTAAGGTAGAACACGAAGAAGGTCAGGTCGCAAAGAGTACTACATGAGGCGTATACTCAATTTATTCGTCCCACTGTTATATGTCGAAACTGCATGAGTAAAAGGATAAACCTTGGTCAGACAAGAAGGTACAGGTCGAGATTGACAACGAAGGACTAGACGTATATCTAAAGAGTTCTCCGTCTAGTCCACCAGACCACAGAGAAAGTCTTAAAAGGTGTCAAATAACACTAGGTGTATCAGTTTCTGAAACCGTATCAATTATTTCGTCTTTATCTACAAAAAGACCTTGAGAGAACGAAAAAGGGATTAGGTCGTCTACGACCGTTAAACTAGAGTACAAGGAGACGTAAATGATTTTGGTCGAATCTGTAGTCCTTCAGGTGCCAAGTGCATAACGACTTCGGACCAAACTTCTTAACACTCGTAATGAAATGATCGTACACTTTACTCACGTTAACACGCCATCAAACTCGTAAGAAACCGTAACGGAAAGGAACCCTAACCTTACTTTTCACTGGAAAAGGTCAGGACGCCGGTGACGACTCAAAAGGTTTAAACGACCGTATATCTCATGTCGTGAAAGTCTCGTAGTAGAAAGTCTTAAACTTTGTCGAGTTGACCTTAAGGTAGTGGAGGTGATCGAAACAAGTATCACTACGAAAGATTCCGGTCGAACTGAAGTGTAAGGTCCTACAGACCGAGATCTACTCACTAGTGTGTTAGTACTAATAGACCCAGCACTTCTAAAAAAAAAAACATGTCAAGAAGACACATAAGAACTGGAGAAGAATTATAGAAGACGAAGACAATCCAGGTATGGTAAAGACAGGAAATAGTTCGGGTAAAAACGTACTTGACGAGGGAACCATAGAGATTAAAAGAACTTCTTTAGAGATCAGAAAGGGTAAGACAACAAAAGGAGATAAAGAAACGTAACTAGAGACTTCTTCCGAAAGAATAGAGAAGACGATAAGAAACCTTGAGACGTAAGTCTACGAATATAGAAAGGAAAAGAGGAAACGAAAAGTGGGAAGAAGAAAACTGTCGATAAACATTCCGGAGGGGTCTGTCGGTAAAACGAAAAAACGTAAAGAAAAGATACCCCTACCAGTACGAGGGACAGAGGACATGTTACAGTACTTGGAGTAAGGTAGCAAGTAGTCCGTGAGATAGATAGTCTAGATCCGGGAATTTAGATAAAGAGTGAAGGTGACATATTAGTATTCCCTAAACTAAATGCAGTATGAACTTACCAGATCACCAAAAGGGATGAAAGAAGTTAAACTCAGACTTAAACTATTATTCCTCAAGTACTAGACTCGGAGTCAGTCGACGAACAGATCAAAAACAACTGACATATCTCTAAGAGGTAGAAACCGACGTTTCTTATATTAGTAAGACTAAAACCACAACTGTTAGACCACTACAGGCACACATCTCAAAAGAGGACACAACGACCTTCTCCCACAAACGATACTAGTCACACAAGAGAACCGTTTTGAGATAATCAGTAACGGGACGAAGTAAGGCGAAAGGTTCCGGTTTAAACGGACAATGAGGTCCACAAAAAACTGAAGGACGAAAACGTAAGGTCAGGGGATATTACTTTTCCTGTAGAAAAAAACCCACAATCAAGATTTTCGAGAATATCCAGAAGTATTTTGGTAAGTTGAAGTCGAAAAAGTCGTAATGACCAACCCCGTATCTGAACCTATTGACACTATAACTTACCAAACGGAACCTATACTTGTCTCTAGTGAGACAGCAAAAACTCTAATGTAGGTTCATGACGTAAAACCTTAGAAAACAACTGGTACTACTGATGAGGTAAAGAAGACTCCCTAAGGACGGGAGTCATCATCTATATTACTAGTAGACTCAATTTAAGTGAGTAAGGTCAGGTAAAATTAAACGACTAAGGATCTTACAGTTGCAAGTGGGAACGGTAGAGAACAAACTGGTGAAGGTTAAACGAAACTAAGTAACTGGACTGTAAGGTCCAAGGATACGTTATAACGAGAAATATCGTAGCCTGTAACGAAGAAAGTGGTCAGTGTAGGTGTCGACCCATAACAAAAACAAAACCGAGGTAGGGAAGTAAGAAAGATCTTAATAAAGAGGTGACTAGAGGTCATCGTATAACCCGTGGAGGACTGGACCTCTCAAGGAGAAAGTCATAAGATAGTAAAACGGAAAAGTATGACAAGTACCCCAAGAGTTTCGTTCTTATGACTTCACCGAACGGTAAGGGAAGAAGTCACCTAGTGTAAGACAGTCTGGAGAAGTGGTACTGGGCGGGTAGAACCCAACGGGGTGTCCGTACCGAAGTAAAGTAACTCAATCTGTTCCGACACCAGGATCACACTAATCTAACTGATCAAAAGACATACCATAGTACACAGACGGGAGACAAGGGAGAACGTTGTGGATGGTAGAATGTACCCAAAGAGAATGGAACCCTCACCACATAGAGAAGTACCGACGAGGTCGTTTCGTGTCGGTGACGAGGAATCGAACCTGCTCCCCATAGAGGCACTACTAGATGAAGTACATAATCACGCCCGCCGACGCTGGAGCACGTGATTCACGTCCCCCGATGTTGGGTCGCGCGATTCGTACCGGTTCGCCTCAATCGGGTGAAGGCTCCAGTTACCGTCGTCGACTCACACGGTCCGACGCTACCACGTCCTTGCCGACTCTCCTCGATGGGGTGCAGACTCCAGTCACCGTCGACCCTCCTCTGTAGGGCGTAGCCTCTAGTTCCCGCCGCCGGCTTTCCTCGATTGGGTGCAGACTCCGGTCCCCACCGCCGGCCCTCCTCGTTGGTCTCCTCGCCACCGACGGGTCCGTGTCCTCCCGGATCTCCTCGATAGGGTGCAACTTCCAGTCCTTCTGTCGACATTGTCTCCCGAATTAACCCTAAGAAAGACTGATGACAAACTTCTTCGGGATTTTAATTAACAGAACGTACAGATCCGTCATGAAAGTATTCTCCACCGACTTGTGATCGATATATTAAAATTCCGTGTGTAAATAGAGATCTCTTATGTTTCCCAACTCCTATGTCTTTGGTATTTCACCACTCTGACAATCCATTCTCTCTGAGGGACATGACTTGGAGGACAATTACCATTCTTTCTTCTAAGTAGGAGTTGAAGTTTCCTTCTTCTGCGGGAACTGAGTTCTCATCCGACTGTCGATTATACCGACTTATTAGATTTCTTTTCGAAAAGTAGTAACTTAACTGGTTTCTAACAGATATGAAACTTTCGTTAGTTGTCAGTAACTTCTATTGAGTCTGACATATGTGTTTTACCCAAAATTTTCCTTTCAATAAAAGAATATGTATACGTTAAAGTCTGGTCACTGTAACACATAGGAGTTCCCAACAAGTCTTAAAAATGGACTATATATTATTATTAAATAACAATAAACTCAAACCACCCTTTACTCTATTGTATGCATAACCAGTACATGATTTGTGATATTTAATATAAAAATAATAACTCTATTTATAGTTAGATTACATAGGTAAAACATAAAGGATTAACGATCATTAATACAAATCATGTGGAACAAATTTTTTCTATTATACGAAAAAATAATTTTAAAGTTTCAGTATACAACTTTAGTAAAATATAGGACATTCTTACGTCTTAAAATATTTATAAACTCTACCGTCTCTCCCTTTTCAAGTATTAATTTTTACTCCTTACGATCATCTTAAAATGACACCTTCCGTAAGAAACTCAACGTTATATTTCACATATTACGAGTGAAATGATTTTTTTTTACTAAAATTTCAATAACCTCCTGATGATTATTTTCATTACGAGTTTTAAGAGGTTCGGTCCGAAGTCGTTATACACTTGGCACTTGAGGGACTACAAGTTCGACCAAAATCTTTTCCGTCTCCTTGGTCTCTAGTTTAACAGTTGTAGACGACCTAGTACCTTTGTCGTTCTCTCAAGGTCTTTTTGTAGATAAAGACAAAATAACTGATACGGTTTCGGAAACTGACACACCTAGTGTTATTTGACACCTTTTAAGATTTTCTCTACCCTTATGGTCTGGTGGATTGGACGGAGAACTCTTTAGACATACGTCCAGTCCTTCGTTGTCAATCTTGACCTGTACCTTGTTGTCTGACCAAGGTTTATCCTTTTCCTCGTGCAGTAGGACGAATAAATTGAAGATACGTCTCATGTAGTACTCTTTGCGACCCAACCTTCTTTGTGTTCGACCTTAGTTCACAAGGTCCTCTTTATAGCTATTGGAGTTTATACGTCTACAGTGGTGGGAATACCGTCTTTCACTTCTCCTCGATCTTTCGGAGAACTATTTTCACTTTCTCCTCTCACTTTTTCAACCGAATTCAGAGTTGTAAGTCCTTTGCTTCTAGTACCGTAGACCAGAGTTGTAAGTCTTTTGCTTCTAGTACCGTAGACCAGGGTAGTGAAGTACCCTTTATCTACCCCTTTGTCATCTTTCACAGTCTGAAATAAAAAGACCCGAGGTTTTAGTGACGTCTACCACTAAGGTCGGTACTTTAATTTTCTACGAATGAGGAACCTTCTCTTCAAAACTGGTTAGATCTATCATATAAGTTTTCGTCTCCGTAATGAAACGACTCATTCCAGGCAGATCAGTCCCGATACCAAAAAGGACACCAGTACATACCTACACTCTCAACCTGACACTTCTGTCGACTCGCGGTTTCTTAACTACGAAAACTTGACACCACAACCTCTTCTGAGAACTCTCAGGGAACCTGAAGTTCCTCTAGGTTAGTCAGGTAAGACTTCCTGTAGTTGGGACCTTAAAGAAACCTTCCTTACTACGATTTCGACTTTGAGGTCATAAAACCGGTGGAGTACGCTTCTCAACTGAGTAACCTTTTCTGAGACTACGACCCACCCTAACCCCCGTCCTCCTCTTCCCCTGTTGTTTTCTACTCTACCGACCTACCGTAGTGCCTCAGCTACCTGCACTCAGACTCACTTGAGGCCCTCTACCACTACCTGTCCCTCCGGACCTCACGACGCGGAGTACCCCAACTTTTCTCAACCTGAGCTGACTCGGTGAATTGACTTGACTTGATTATTTTATACCCTTCTTATATAGACAATACTAGTTCTTCTAAATGATTTCATTATAATAAAAAATGTATTAGGATTTATTTTACCTACTTTTTAGACTCTTGGATATCTATTATGATCGTTGAGATTATATGTCTCTTTTACGGAAAGAATTGGAAGTTTTTAGCGATCCTCAAGTAAATAAAAGAAATAGTTTTGTAGTAATACCAATGTAATAATACTAATAAGGTCAAAAAAAGAATGATTTAACACAGAAACTCAAATAGTACACTGACTAAGAGTTGAATTTTATATATGACTTGGAAAAAATTATCATACACGGTTGTCCTTTATTAATGAATTTGTTCTTAATAGAAGAGTCAAATTTATTAATTTAGAAAGTGAATCAGAAATGTTATATTAATTTAGTCTATAGAAGTCTTACCTGACTAAAGAACTCGATGAACCTTTTATACGACTTGGAGTTGTTACAAGGGTTAGAGAGTCGATTTTCAAAAGTAATTTTCGGATTCATGTGAGACCGGAAGTCATTTTTTAATAGAATTACTATTGGATTCCATAACTCGTTCTGTATTGGTGGATAAAAGTAATCCACAATTAATTAAACATAGATAATAAGTTTTAATAAGTAAAAATTTTATTTTAATCTTAAAATTTTATAAGTCATCGGAAATTAACACCCATAAACAGTTCGTTCAACAACCGTTCGTTTGTTTAATTATAAGAGTCTTCTTTTGAGTGGTGTGTTTGTGTTTTGTGTGTGGTGTATAGATATACGTTATAAAGTAAAAATTTGAATGAATATTTGTCTAAGAGTAAAGAAAGATCCGAACTAATCCAAAAGAAATGAAAGTGAAATATATGTAAACAATATTTAAGTACTGATACGATAGAACAATGTCTTCGAAAGAGTTTTAAAGAAGATCTTAAAATAAAATCTATCGAAACTAATAAGACGATAAAAAAGGTTATAAAATACCGCAAGAATTCTTACTTTACGAACTCCTCCTCTTTATACGTATGGTCCCAAAGTCATCTCCTGACACGGGAGTTTTAGTGAATTATGATAGTGGTAAGAAGACAACTCAGGGTCATTAGGTAAGAAACAGACCTAGAAAGATTCATGATTTCCATAGTCGTAGGTACTAAGTAAACATTATTAATCATACCTTCAGATAAACATTTAGAATATAATAAAATCAAACTAGAAATGAATTATTGAAACGTTACGATATGAAACTTCTTACTCACATAATAGCTATATAATACTACTATATTCATTTACTAAAAGGTAATCATTAGTTTCTTTATCTGATTCTAATGGTACAAAGATTGTTAAAGTATTGATAACTTCGGTCCGGTTTCCCTTACTCTTCTAAGTTTGAAGTTTCGTTCTGTGACTCTAAACCACCTGTGATCTATTGTCCCGTAAATGTCTTCCATAGGGTATACACTTTCGACCTGAGTCTTAATTCTTTAATTGCAGTCTATTATCCTATATCAATGTGTGTCCGTGTTGACAAGTCAACCCGAAGGCACCACCAGTATACTATTTTTCAGGTAAACGTTACGTCCTCTGGGTCTAAGTGAGGGACCCATGCTTTCTAAGGGACAACTTCCCTTACTGACGGATGAGGTCACAAGAACGGACCTCTTAAGGTACCTGTCTCCTCGAACCGTTCGATATCAGGTATCCCACAGTTTTTCACTCTGTACTGACTCACTCATTGTGAATTAAAAGTTGTTGATGTAATAAGATCGTGACCAGATGGAATAAAGACGTGAATGAAAAGAGACCAGAAGTTTAGTGAAAGAGGATATTCACATGGAACATATAAGTCTTTTCTAAGATATTCAAAAAAAAAAAAAAAAATTCTAAAACAAGTATTGAAGTATGGAATAGTGAAGTCAAGTCGTCGAGTTAGCACAGGTTGAGAAACGTAGGGATACCTGACGTCGTGTGGTCTGGAGGAACGGGTAGTGGTTGAGGACCTCAAATGAGTTTGAGTACAGGCAACTCAGTCACTACGGTAGGTTAGTAGAATAGGAGACTCAAAGGAAAGAGGAGGGTGGAAGTTGGAAAGGGTCGTAGTCCCAGAAAAGTCTACTCAGTCAAGAAGTGTAGTCTACCGGTTTCATAACTTCAAAGTCGAAGTCGTAGACAGGAAGGTTTCTTATAATTCCTGACTAAAGAAAATCCTACTTGTCTGACCTAGAGGAACGTCAGGTTCCCTGAGAGTTCTCAGAAGAGGTTGTGGTGTCAAGTTTTCGTAGTTAAGAAACCGTGGATCGAAAGAAATATCAGGTTGAGAGTGTAGGTATACACGACGTCGACGATTCAACGAAGTCAACACAGACTGAGACACGCTGGGATATCTGACGTCGGGTGGTCCGAGGGGATAGGGGTCCTAAGTGGTCCGTTCTTATGACCTCACCCAACGGTAAAGGAAGAGGTTAGGTATGTACTGATGACCTTTTTGGTATCGAAACTGATCTACCTGGAAACAACCGTTTCATTACAGAGACGAAAAATTATACGACAGATACAACCAGTACTGAAAAGAAGGTTCCTCGTTCGTAGAAAATTAAAGTGCCGACGACAGTGTTATATGTCACGAAAACCTCAGGGTTTTATATTTTCAGACAGTGACAAGGGTGACAAAGGGGTAGAAAAACAGTACTTCACTACCCTGACCTACGGCACTAGAATCGAAAGACTTACAACTAAAAATTCGGTCAAGAATTGAGAGGAGAAGGTCAAAGTAGTTCTCCGAGATTCCAGAAGTGAAAGACTGTATTCCCACCACAGTGGACCCATAGACTCCAATAACTATAAAGAGAGCTGTTAGAACTAAGGTCGAACACGAAGTGGGTCCGCTCGTAAAGAGTACTGCATGAGACGTACGTTAAATAAAAAAAATAAAAAAAATTAAAATAAAAAATAAAAAATTTAAAATTTTAGAAATTAAGAATGTAAGACGTACTTTAAATTTATTCGTCCCACTGTTATATGTCGGAGTCGCATAATGAAAAGGATAAACTTTTGTCAGACAATAAGGTACAGGTCAAGATTGAAAACGAAGAACTAGACGTGTGTCTAAAGAGTCCTCAGTCCAGTCCACCAGACTGTAAGGGTAGAGAGAGTCTTAAAAGGTCTCAAAGAACACTAGGTATGTCAGTTTCCGAAACCGTATCAGTTATTTCGTCTTCATCTACAAATAGACCTTGAGATAACAAAAAAACTACTAGGTCACCTCCAGCCGTTAAACTAGAGATCAAGGAATATTTTCATATAAAAAACGACGTCATTTAAAACACAATCAGGTATAAGAAGACACTAGTTTTGGTATCTGGGACTACAGAAAAAAAGTCGAGTATATACAAAAAACTTTTATACGTTTACTTAATTATCTAATGAAACAATACATCATTTTTACATACGTCATAGTTTTATAAAATAATTTTTCGACTACCCTGTTATTTTTAAGATCAGTGAATTTACCTCTATACTTTGTGGAGTCATAATCGAACTAAAAGTGTATACATCTTACCTCCTGTTAGGTTAAAATCCTATAAATCATTTATTTAGTAATCAAACCTTCTTTATACAGAAAGTGGTATCGACGGTTAAAAGATGATAGTCATTGATCTGCCTAGTATCACGACACTTGACTCTGGATCTTATGACGTCCTTCTTTTACAAGATTCTCTATCTACTAATAGTCAAAAGTTCATTACCAAACTATAAAAGACCTTATAGTTGTATCATCATGTACATCTGTATAAACGTATTATCCTTTGATCTTTGTCTAAAGTCTAATCAGAAACCATAAATTGTTGATATTCACACATATTTTAGTCGATTCCGTAAAACATTTTCATTATTTACTGTATGTGTGTCTATTTTAAGTTACCTTGTTGTTATAAAATTCCTAGTTTCCTTACTTCTCATGAGATCTTTCTTCTGAATCTTTTCGTCAATGACAAAATTCTCTTGACCCCTCCCATAATGTCTCAGGTACTTTCATTTCAAAGAATCATTATTTCAACCCCTATTGTCTCGGTGTGAGTCTTCTACTCAGTTTTTATTGTGTTATATGGAAATGACGAAACCTTTTTATTCTATTAAGAACCACTGTGATCGTTCTGTCAATATTGTATCAACCTATGTTTATAAATATTTTTGGGTTAACGATGTTTAACCTTCCACTTATTTACCATTCTCATTTATCTTTTCATTTACTTATGATTGTTTTCCCATTACTGTTGTATTCTCGTTATTAAAGTCCCTGTTTCAAAAAACCAATTTTTACTGTTCGGTAATCTCCCGTTTCTATTAACTAGTCGACTGTAGGTTCTCTTCTGTTTTTACTCTTCGACTTTCCGTTTTTCTTTGTCTACATATTTAAATTTTTTTGTATAAAAGGAGACTTTAACTTGTCTTCTTTGATTCTGTCTATAGATCTATCACTATACCCGTAGTTCTACAAAATCCTCTAATACGTTTTATTCGAGATCAAGAAATTAATTCACCTGAAACTGTTGTTGTCGTTCCGATTTCCTGTTCTACTCTTTTCCATCCTTTAATCCTCATCATGACCTAATAAAAGACAAACTTTTTCATCGGTTCCCGTTTTAGTATAAAAATATCACTGGATTAGACTTATAAATATAATACAAAATTGTTATTACTTACACAAATTTTCATTATTTTTATTTTATGTCTCATCTATATTTCGACTATATAAAGGTCCATTCGTGTCACCTTCCAGTCTAGACATTCTAGTAAACCTCAAACCAAAGTTCGATTAAAACTAGATCTGTACGTCCGGTCTTCTGTCGTCTTTTCCTTGACTATTTATCTCCATACACCTCTATCCTTTTATAATCCCTACACATCCCTCGGTCATATACCATGATAAATTCTTACAATGAACTATAGTTTAAGAATGAAGGTAGGACATGGACATGAATGATATATTATAAACCAAACAAAAGTATTTACAGAGTAGTAGACATTTTACCCTCCTTGTCGTCTTACACGTATTATCTCCACTCTACTAATTTATGAACGTTTCACGGATGATATTATGAAACGTCTTTCGTCCACTACTTTTTTGTAAAGAATAACAGTGTTAGACAACAACGTTTAAAACGGTTTGACGTAAGTAGGAAACCCACGACACCGGGGTTACACAAAGTAATCGAGAGTCGACCTGATAAAGTAAAAAAAGAGTGTCCACATAACAAAATAGTAATCGGAGAGGAGTGATTTTAAAATGAAAATACCTCGAGAAAATTATAAGACTTCTTCTAGATATGGGTCCTTTAACAAGATGGTGTCGATAAAGTGAAACAAGATAACTAATTTCTTATAGGTTTAAGGAATCACATTTAGGATAGTATTAATACACTAATTACAGTACTCCATAAATTTTCTATTTACAACGGAGATTTTTTCATTCACGGAGTTTTAAGTCATCTGCGAAATAAACAAGAGCGAACATGAAAGTTTTTTTTTTAACTTTGTTGTAAATTGTACTTTCGATGGGAAAATTGTTAAAACCTACATGTTGTTCGTATCACTTGATGTCTGTATATGTCGTCTACAGATCTTAAATAAGTAGAACGTATTGATGTTGAAACATGGACTCATCCTTGAGACACCAAAGGGCCAACGAATCACCATTTCTTAGACGGACGTTACGTCCTTTGTGTCTAAACTAGGGACTCAACCCTTCTAAGGGACCTCTTCCCGTACCGTTGGGTGAGGTCATAAGAACGGACCTCTTAAAGCACCCGTCTCCTCGGACCACCCCCCCCACCCCCACCATGTCGGGTACCGTAGTGTTTCTCAGTCTGTGCTGACTTCGTTGACTCGTACGTTCCTATCCTTGAAAGGTAAAGGGAGAGGGGTGTCGGGGAGAGGGTTTTCTCCGTATCTTTAACCCGATAAACTAAAATTAACCCGAATCAGAAAAAAAAAAAAAAATTGACGATATAAACAAAAATAACTTCTTTAAGGCATATATATATATATATATATATATATATATACATATAAACTATAATTGAAGAAATGGTCGACTTTGTGTTCCTTCGGCTTCTTATGACNTGGGTTCCTTCGGCTTCTTATGACCTCACCCATTGAAAAAGAAAGAGGTCTCCTAGAAGGCTTAGGTCCTTAGTTGGGCCCCAGAAGACGTAACGTCCGTCTAAGAAATAGTTGACTCGATAGTCCCTTCAGGGAATAGTCTATATTTAAAACGTTTATAAAAGAACGTAAGACATCTAACAGAAAAATGAGTAACGAGACACCTACGCAAAATCAAACCATACGAAGATAAACGAACAAAAACGGAAACAACCGACATGATAACCACAATGTAGGTTCTTAAGTAAAGGTGCCAGTTATAGTATTTAGAAATGGGGATCCAAAAGTAGATCCTCAAAATATTAAAGTCCAGAATACAAGTTCCGAAATTAGATACAAATCAACAAAAAACACATACCACATTCAATTTCCGGGTTGTAGTAAGAAAACGTACACCCATCGATCAAAAAAGTCACGAAAAACAATTTCTCTGATAGAAACAAGGAAACACCTAAGAATCTTGGGAACGGTTTTTTAGTCAAATGATATATACATACGAAAGTAATTGCCGAAAGACAAGACATGGTAACCGGATATATAGACAAAAATATGGTCATGGTGTGTCCGAATTAAACCGAAATATTCAATAAAACTTGATACCTACACGTTACGGAGGTTCAATCAAAAAGAAAGAAGTCTAACGAAACCGATAAACCCTAGAAAGTACCAAAGTATGTGTAACATCTTGAAAAAAAAAAAAAAAACATAAACATACTATTTTACGACAACTCCAAAACTAATCTAAGGTAACTCAGTATTAAATAAAATTCGTAACACCTGTGAAATTGTTATAATTTATGAAAATAGAGTTATACCTGACAGAAAGGTAAATGAAGAAAAAAATTAAATACAGTATTTTTTAAATTAATTAAAGTCTCATTTTCAGAAAACGGAAAACAAATAAGGATTCATACGATAACAAAAATATGATAGTATTCGTTTTAATAAAAGAATTATAAAACTATTAAGTCAATATCACAAATCATTGTGTCTCCTTGATCCGTACAACTAAAATTAGTATGTTGAAACGACTGAAACGAATAATACAAATTGAGACGGATACACACTTTTAACGTTAATAAAACAGGTAAGACAAAAAGTTACACGAAGTATTTATATTATATGTTAATTATATCAGATTTATAAGTGAATTTATACTCATATAAAAGATCTGTAAATGTTACAAATGTCTTAACTTACAATAGTAAGTATAAATTAAAACATGTAAAAATAAAAACTCCTAATTAGAGTCTATGCACCCTTCTTACTGACCTGATTCTTTTTTTACTTTCTTAAAATCTTTACATTATACTGATATTATAATTTCTTCTCTTTTTTTCATTATAATAGTATCGATAAAAATTATATATAAGTGAAACTTCTATACCTTTATTTTATTATAAAGATTTACCGTTTTTCAAGTAGTTTCAACAATATTATTGTTGTATAATAAATTCTTTATGATAATAGTAAAATAGAATGTAAAAAAATCGGAAATATAAGTAAAATAAAAAACTGTAATTAAACCAAAAAATAAATACTAATAAAATAAAAACGACGTCATTGTCAGGTATATATTAAGGGGGAAATCTCGTAAGAAACTTAGAATAGATGTAGAAAATAAAACGTTTTATAGTTATAGAGAGAAGTAGCGGTAAATCAACAATAAAAGCGGTTTGAAAAAGTAATTACAAAATGTACGTATTGTTTTATTAAACGTTTTGATTTTTAACCGTACTCATATTACTTACTAATAAGAAAAATAATTTTTGATAAATAACACTGCTTGGTAGTTATACTGTTAATACTTTATACGATTAAAACATACTTAAAAATACCTCCAATTTGAAAATGAAGTTCATTTTTACGTTTCTTTTATTTTATACTTTAATAAAAGATGAATTTTACGAATCTTATTCTTTCATAATTATTTTAATATCAATCAATTACATGTGTAGTTCAGTCACACAATACCACCCTTTTCTGACCCCAAACACCCTTCTTTAGTAACCATAATAAGACCGAAACAAAGACAGATCTTCGTCTCTGAACTAGTTTCTTAAAATCGAGATTGAGACAGTCGAAGGAGACTTAGATCCCTCATTTATCACACTTTATCATCTATAAATACCGTGAAAAACGTTAGAGATACTAAACCCGTTACACTAAAAGACACATGATTGGTGTGATGGAACTTCTAAACATAGATAAAGTGTGTCTAAACCAGTTTACTTTACGGAGTGAATTATGAAATCATCTAAGAAAGTATGTTCACTTGATAGTGAGTAGTTTTGAAGTAATTTGATCTATCCGGTAAGGTCACCGATGGCTGTAATGGTCACTCTATTTAACCGAACTTCCCCTAGTCTTCATATCATTATATTTTTCACATCCTACGACTTTTGACGATAGGTAGGTAAAACGTAACAACCCGGAACCCACTATAAGGTAGTGATAATTAATATCTGTTCTGGAGACAGTAGAGGTGTTATGTCTTACAGGTAAGTTATCGTTTAGGTGTTGTAACAATTTATACACCGTTGTTCTATCAACATTTATTATATTAGTACATATTAGAAAAATAAACTTCCCTTTTTACGTTTATCAAACTTCCAAAGACAGTGAAACTACATGAGACACACACGAAAAATTAGATAAGAGTGAAAGAAAGTACGTTATGAGTTTCTTTATTTTATCACAAGGAAACTCATATGTCGGAAAGTTTATATACAATCTGTAGTAAGAAGGTAACGAAATAAAGTAACATACTTAATTAAAACGAAGAAAAACTATGTGTAATATAAAATATAGAAAGAAGAGAGTTTTAACTGAAATGTATAAAATTTACAATTGACCAAACAGGAAGTATCCAGGGAAATGTAGTTCCGAATAGATGTGTTACTGTCTGTAAAGTGACTGTGCACGGAAAATATTGTGATCGTCCATACGAGACAATTGTGTGTGATCCGGAAACTACTGGTGTCACATGTAAAAACAAAATCCCTTTTCTTTCAACTATTTTTCCTGACTAAAATCAAATACAACATGATTAGTTTTGAAGTCCAGGATATCTTTGTTAGATCTAAAGAGTCAGCCACATTTTACTGACTTATTGTCTTTATTTCGAGAGTCTGATCTTTACTAAAGATTAATACACTATAGTAAAAGAAAAGATAAGATGAGACTTTATAAACATATAAAAGAAAAAACACCAATAAAAGAAGAAAAAAAAGGGGGAAAATAAAAATTACCTCCTATTAACGAAATGTTATAGCAAAACCAAAGACGGTATACAGTTGTACTTAGTCGGTTTTTATATGTATACAAGGGAGGGAGAACTTGGAGAGAGAGTGGAGGGTAGGGTAGGGTGAGGAGATCTAATAGAGTCTCGTGGTCTCAACTCAAGGGACGTAGTATGTCGTGTTAGAGTGATCGATAGACAAAACGTACACTATTACATACAAAAAGTTACGATGAAAGAGTTAAATAGGGTGGGAGAGGAAGAAGGTCACACAGGTGTTCAGACAAAAGAAAGAATAACCTACACGCGAAATCCAAGTGTTAACGGTAAAATAAGGTGACCTTAATGTTTTATTCAAGTTTTGTGTTTACCCATTTATCTCAGACTTCTGTATCTTTCTTTTACCATTTTAATGTAATATTACGTACCGTCCGAAACAGGGATATGTACATCGTAAATAATTTTACTTTTTTACTACGACCGAAAATATTCTGTCCATTTGTCCCTCCGGTATGTTCTTTTCTACATATAGGATTCAATAACGGTTTAACGAAGGATGTTTTTACACATGGTTAATTAGTACTGATGATGAACAAAGTAAAATTATATTAAAGAGGTTTTAAATTTGAAAAGTTACTATACGTATTTTATATAAAAATTTTGTACCATTGGTATTTTACTGTATACATGTTTAGAAGATAATCTTATTTTAATCAATAAATAATGGTCGTACAGTGGTTGTCAAGTGTAAACTTTTTATTACACCTTATAAAAAGAAATTGTAAGTCAATAACTAATATTTTCTATTTTATAATTCTTACTAACCTTCTTAATTATAACCAATTTACACGTATGATGGGTTTCGGTAGATATTTAAGTTATTTTAGGTATGGCTTTAAGGTTACCTTAAAAAGTGTCTTTATCTTTTTGTTAGGATTTCAAATAACAACAAGTCAGTGTTTCAGAACAAGTTGAGACTGGGACACTTGACGTCGTACGGTCCGAAGGGACAAGAAATGGAAGAGGGCGGAGAAACTTATTCCTCGGTATTTTCTGGGACTCATAGGTTTAGTTAAAACTCTTTCTTATTTTGACCTCCGTAGTTTTAAAGAATAAAGTTTTATTTAACGTTACGATATTATTAGTTTTGTTATACTACAATCATTTTTGTGTCTTTATATCTGTTAACGTCGGTTTATCTTCAGGGTCTTTATTTGGGTATGTATATACCGACTAATTAAATATTATTTCCTTGGTTTACATATATCACTCCTATACTATAAGGAAAGTTATTTACCATAATCGTTTTAACCTGTTTGTGTACGTTCTATTACTGTGACCTCGGAATAAAAAATGATATGTGTTTTAGTTGAGTTTTAGTTATTGTCGGACTTTTATTCTGGACTTTCATATTTTAAGGATCTTCTTTTATGTTTGTTACTCGAGGAACCGTAACCAGAACCATTATTTAAAACCTAAACCATAATTTTTGTTTCCGTTATTTTCGGGTTTTCTTTTTTTTTTTCACCTTAACGTAGTTCGATATTTTATAGTATCTCGTTATCTTTGGGTAATTGTTTGACTTTAGATATGAACGTTTTTTATATATAGATACACTATTTCTTAATTATAGATTTTATGTATTCCTTGGATATATTAAGTTGACGGTTTTCTATTTGTTAGATTAATTTTTAAAAAAAGACTATGACATGTATCTATAAACAAGTTTCTTCTGTATATCTACCTGTTATCCAAGTACTTTTCTATAAGTTTTATTCATCTGTAAGTCCATACTGGATTTAGTTTAGGAAATACTGATATGTCACCTTCACTCTTTAACTAAATTCCCTGATCTGACTATCTATCTCACGGACTACTTGATACCTACCTTCTAACACTATAACATGTCCTCTGTTCCTAGTTCCGGTAGGAGTTCTTTTTCTTTACGTTTTTTCGTTTTACCGACAGACTCCTCCGGAATGTTTATCCACAATTTTCTTCTCTTCATTTTTCGTTTCATCTTTTCCTTCCTATATTCGTGGACTTACGTCTCAAGGTTTCTTATCGTTCCTCTCTATTCTTTCGGAAGGAGTCGCTAGTTACGTTTATTTATCTCCTTTTGTCATCTTACCCTTTCTGATCTCTAAAAAAGTTCTTTTAATCTCTATGGTTCCCTTGTAAAGTACGTGTCTACCAGAGTTATTTCCTATCTTTACCATACCTGGATTGTCTTCGTCTTCTATAATTCTTATCCACCGTCCATATGTACCTTCTTGACATGTTTTTTCTAGTAGTACTGTGTCTATTAGTGCTACCGTACTAGTGAGTGGATCTCAGTCTGTAGGACCTCATGCTTCAGTTCACCCTGAATCCTTCTTGATGATGCTTGTTTCGATCTCCTCCACTACCTTAAGGTCAACTCTATAAAGTTTAGGGCTTTCTGCTACGATACTTTCACGACGTGAGTTGTACGGTCGTTTAAACCTTTTAAGTCGTCACCGGTGTTCTGTCAAAAGTAAGGTTAGGGTTTCTTTCCGTTACGGTTTCTCACGAGTGTGATGGTGTGTTAACGTGAGTAGAGTGTGCGATCATTTTATTACGAATTTTAAGAGGTTCGGTCCGAAGTCGTTGTGTACTTGACACTTGAAGGTCTATAAGTTCGTCCGAAATCTTTTCCGTCTCCTTGGTCTCTAGTTTAACGGTTGTAGTCAACCTAGTAGCTTTTTCGTTCTCTCAAGGTCTTTTTGTAGATAAAGACGAAATAACTGATACGGTTTCGGAAACTGACACACCTAGTGTTCTTTGACACTTTTTAAGACTTTCTCTTCCCTTATGGTCTGGTAGACTGGACGGAGAACTCTTTGGACATACGTCCAGTCCTTCGTTGTCACTCTTGACCTGTACCTTGTTGTCTGATCAAGGGTTATCCTTTTTCTCATGTAGTTCCGACATATAACAGTGGGACGAATAAATTGAATATACTTCTTTTATAGTACTCTTTACGACCCGACCTACAACATACTTGACCTTAGTTCTAAAGGTCCTCTTTATAGTTATTGTAGTCTATACGTTTACCGAGTGGGAATACCGTGTTTCACTTCTTGATTTCTCGGAGAACTACTTTCACTTTCTCCTCTTACTCTTCCAACCGAATTTCAAGTTGTAAGTCTTTTGATTCTAGTACCGTAGGTCAGGGTAGTGAAGTACCGTTTAACAACCCCCTTTGTCACAGTCTGAAATAAAACCCCCCGAGGTTTTAGAGACGTCTACAACTAACGACGGTACTTTAATTTTCTGCAAATAAGAAACCTTCTTTTTAATACTGGTTTGATCTGTCGTATAAGTTTTCGTCTCTGTAATGAAACGGTTTTTTCCGGGTAGATCAGTTCCGATACAAAAAAAGGTCATCAGTACATACCTACACTCTCAACGTAATATTTCTTTCGACTCGTGGTTTCTTAACTACGAAAACTTGACACCACAACCTCTTCTGAGAACTCTCAGGGAACCTGACGTTCCTCAAGGTTGGTCAGGTAAGATTACTTCTAGTCAGGACCCACAAATAACCTTCCTGACTACAACTTCGACTTTGAGGTTATGAAACCGATGGACTACGTTTGTTGACTGAGTAAACTTTTCTAGGACTACGACTCTTTCTGACTGCGTCCTCTTCCCCTACTGTCTCCTACTCTACCAACCTACCGTAGTGGCTGAGTTACCTGTACCTAAACCCACCTGAGGGCCTCAAACACTATATGTCCCTCTGGACCGTACGACGCGAAGTACCCCAGCCTTTCTCAGCCTGTGCTGACTTTCTGACTTGACTTGACTTGAATGAAATAAAATAACGTGAAACATCTATAACGTTAAACTTCTACTCAGTTGAGACGTTACTCGTTCAGATAAATATGGTAAGAAGATTTTCGAAACAAAATTTTAATTATGTCTAAAAATTTCAAACAAAAAATCTGTATTGTGATGACGTATCATTTTTTTGATGTTACATCATATTTGTATTGAAAAACAAACAAACAAAAACCGTTACGGAGTACCGTATACCCTAGAAACAAGGGGGTGGTCTCTAGTTTGGTTACTGGGGACTTAATCTTAGTACATCAGAATTAGTCCCGTGTCTGTTCCTTCAGGTTTACGTGGGAAATATATATGATCCTTTGGTTTGTAAAGTAACGACACCAGCCATTTAGTTGGACACTACACAGGTTTCAAATGAAGAACTCCTTTAAGTATGTGAATTTAGATCTTTAGGAGAGGTAATTAAAAATACATAAAAAATTGGTTATTTCCTCTAATTATTGATTTCAGTATTGTAAACAATTCATAAAATTATGGTGTAAAAGGATAGGAAAGGTAAGTTATAGTAAAGGGGTTAAAGTCCTTCGGAGTACTTTTTATTTTCAAGAGAGGAAAGGTCGAGAGTCTCATGTACTACTCAACGATCTCTTAATTCCTTAATGGTCCCTAGTATGTCCTCTGAGAGGACACATTTTAGGTCATGTTCCAAGAGAGAAATCATTGAGAAGGATCGTCTTCCGTTACCGTTGGGTTAGGTCATGAGAACGGCCCTTTTAGGATACCTACCTTCTTGGACCACCCGACGTCAGATACCCTAGCGATTTTCAACCTATGCTGACTCACTAAAGTGAAAGTGAAAAGTGAACGTACATAACCTCTTCCTTTACCGTTGGGTGAGGTCATAAGAACGGACCTCTTAGGGTCCATGTCTCCTTGGGTCACCCGACGGTAAATACCCCAGCGTGTCTCAGCCTGTACTGACTTCGCTGAATCGTCGTCGTCGTCGTCGTCGTCGTCGGTCTAAGGGTTTAACGTGATCACCATTTCTTAGACGAACGTTACGTCTTTTGTGTCCTTAACGTCCAACCTTAGGACTCAGTCCTTCTAGGGGACCTCCTCCTTTACCGTTGGACGAGGTCATAACAACGGACCTCTTAAGGTACCTGTCTCCTCGGACCACCCAATCTCAGGTGCCCTAGTGTTTCTCAGCCTGTGTTGACTCGCTAATTCGTGTCGTGTCGGTTACGTCACCTGTGTTCCCTGTACTCAAGTCAGGGACCCAACCTTTCTAAGGGACCTCCTCCTTTGTCGTTGGGTGAGGTCATAAGAACGGACCTTATTAGGGTACCGGGTTCCTCGGAGCACCCGATATCAGATACCCCAACGTTTCTTACCCTGTACTGACTCGTGTGTACGTTCGGTCACAATTGGTCAAGGGAGAGACGTAAAGTTATTAACAAGAAAAGAGTCGAAGACTTTATCGTGTAATATAGTATACGACTTTGAAACGAGGATCGGCAGAGAAGACACAAGAAGGAATAGTACGAAAGTTAACGTGGAGTAGAAGGTTGATACAAATTTAGTCACAAGGAAAATATAATACGGTACACAAAGGTTCACAGACAAAAGAACTCGGAGGACAAAGGAGACACAAGAGACTAGAAACAAACTACACGGTGTAGATAAATAGAAGTCTAAAGTCGTATTCGGAAATTTAGGAAAGACTTCTTCTCTTTTTTTTTAATCATCTTTCGTTACTCTATCCATTTCCGCTTCTCTATCCAACGTTTTACAGGTACCGTAATAAAAGAAACATTTAGTTACCTTTATTTTATTACCGGAAAGGTTTGTAAACCGTTTATATAGGATATATTATGTACTTTTTACGTCTTAGTCAATTACCACCACCAAATCAGTAAGTCAACACAGGCTGAGAATGCTGGGGTACCTGACATCGGGTGGACTAAGGAGACAGGTACCCTAAAGGTTCCGTTCTTGTGACCTCACCCAACGATAAAGGAAGCGGTCCTCCTCTAGAAGGGTTGGGTCCTTGGTTTGGGCCCAGAGATCGAAAGGTCCTCCTAAAAAAAATGGTTGTCTCTATACTTCCTTCAATTATCGTGACTTAGTCAATTATCTTGTATCTTTTGCAAGTGCAGACTCAAGGAAACGGGAAATCTATGGTTTTTACCTGTCTTACACACACGTACGATTCAGTGAAGTCAGCACAGAATGAGAAACTCCATCGGGAGGTCCGAGGAGTCAGGTACCCTTAGAGGTCCGTTGTTATGACCTCACCCATCGGTACCGGAGGAGGTCCCCGAGAAGAACTGTGTCCCTAGTGTGGGTGTAGAAAATGTAGAGGATGTAATCGTCCACTCAATAAGTGATGATCACGGTGAATCCTTCGGGGTTTTCACCTGTAATAACCGGGGATTAAAATTGAGAAGATATTTTACAATGACCAACTCCCATTGTAGTAGATGGACATGATTAAGGTTGTAAATATTAATTCTTTACCTCTACTTTACTTATTTATTTACCTGTGTTGAGAACATACACTTAACATATAACGTCTACAAATCAAGTCAAGTTAGTGAGTCAGTACAGACTGAGAAACGTTGGGGTACTTGACGTTCGTGCTGTCCGGAGTAACTGGTAGTTGAGGTCCTCAAATGATTTTGAATACAAGTAACTCAGCACTACGGTAGGTTGATAAAGTAGGACACAGTAGGAAGAGGAGGACGGAAGTTAGAAAGGGTCGTAGTCCCCGAAAAGTTTACTCAGTCTACCGGTTTCATAACCTCGAAGTCGTAGTCAGGAAAGTTACGTATAAGTCCTAACTAAAGGAAATCTTACCTGACCAAACTAGAGGAACTTCAAGTTCCCTGTCAGTTCTCAGAAGAGGTTGTGGTGTCAAGCTTTCGTAATTAAGAAGTCGTGAATCGAAAGAAATATCAGGTTGAGAGTGTAGGTATGTACTGATGACCTTTTTTGTATCGGAACTGAGTCTGTCTGGAAATAACCGTTTCATTACAGAGACGAAAAATTGTACGACAGATCCAACCAGTATTGAAAGGAAGGTTCTTCATTCGCAGAAAATTAAAGTACCGACGTTAGTGGTAGACGTCACTAAAACCTCGGGGTTTTAATTTCAGTCGGTGACAAAGGTGACAAAGGGGTAGTTCACCGATACTTCACTACCCTGACCTACGGTACTAGAATCAAAAGACTTACAACTCGAAATTCGGTTGAAAAGGTGAGAGGTGAAAGTGAATTAGATCTCCGAGAAATCAAGAAGAAGTGAAAGACGGTATTCCTACTATAGTAGACGTATAAACTCCAAGAACTATAAAGAGGTCCGTGAGAACTAAGGTCGAACACGAAGTAGGTCGGCGTAAAGAGTACTAACGTCTATATCGGATTGATTTTTAACTTTTTCACACTTCTATAAACAATTCCTCCTCTTACACTTTCCTCCTAAACTTGTCTAAGTCTCTGACGTTCAGTTACCCCTGTATATCTGTTATTCTTAATTTTTTAAAAATCCTTTATAAACACAATTTTGAGAGAACTCTTAGGGAAATTCATTTGGTTTTAATATTTAGTTATAAGAAACGTTCTAAACACAGTAAAATTTCTAATAATACACTTGTAATATTATTCCTGAATACTCTTTTTGACAATAATAATGTCAATGTAGTCACTTATGGTTAAAGTGTATTTAAAGAAAACTTAAATGGTTCCTGGAGTCCACCGTACTAAATAAAAAGGGGTTTACACATTCGAAAAGTTACCTTCAGTAAAGATAAGGATAAAAATCTCAACTTAAATATGAGACTTTAATACAATGAGTCTATATACAACCCATACGGATAGACATATTATAAATAAAAGATATAATCAAAGAATTATCATTGTACTGTGGATATGGGTATAAAGGGTATACCTATTTCATGATGTCGGTCTCTATTTTTCCTGAACGTTATTGTATCTCCCTTCTCTATCTTAATATTAATAAAGGATTTACATAAATGGATTTCTTTCAAAATAGTAAGAAACATTAGATAAGTAAAAACTAGTAAATAAGGTGTATTACAAAACTACGTAAAGTTTTGTGTAATATTTATGACTATTTTAGGACGTAAAGAGGAATTTTTTCAAGTCGTATGTACAACAATCGATCTTAAGTTATAGACAAATTTACGAAGAAAAGTTAATTATAAAATGGTAGTTGTTCTAAGTGTTTACATAAACATATAAACGATTGAAAACCGTTTATGTGTTATATATGTGTATATACGTATAAACTTATGTTTTAACGACCTAAGATGGTGTTATATCTATGTCTTTGAAGGAAAGACGGGGAAGAGTCTGTCAAAGATGGAAGTTATTTGTCTTCGTTGGTGACAGACTAAAAAAAAAAAAAAAGGATAGCACTCAATCAAAACATACAACTGAAAAAAAACCAGAAGGTTGTCTTCTTGGATTGTAAAAAAATAAATAAGAGTTTTACTTCCTATGGACCCACACAGGATGTAACCGATAATCTACTTGTTTCTATATTATTTGTAGTTTTCCGTTCGGAAATGAAAACCTGTATACGACAATAAATAAATACCATTTATGATCCTGTAACTTTTTGTTTAAAATCATCACAATGAGTTAAGTTTAAACATTAATATGAGAACTTCTCATAGGGGACTAGGAAGAATTAAAATAAAGAAGGTTTAAAACTGAAAGTCCACTAAATAAAGGAAACAATCACGGAAAGAAAGGTCCACCAAATCTCCATTTCTGAGGTGGATATTACGTCTTCTGTTCCCAAGTAAAGGACCCATTCCCTCTAGGGACCTCCTCTTTTACCGCTTTGTCCGGTCATAAGAACGGACCTTTTAAGGTACCCGTCTTACTTTCAGGTACCCCCAATGCCTCACAGTCTATGATGTCTCGGGTGTCCGTGTCTATATAAAGAAATCGTCAAGACAAAGTAGAGAGGTTTCGAGACTTGTATGAGAATATTAAGGTCACATCGAAAAAACTTGTGAAAAAAGAAAGAGGTACTACTCTTACTTTTTATAGTTCTTTCTTTTGTCTTTAAACTTATAGGACCTAAAGGTTCAAGTTATTTCTAACGGACGTAGAGGTTTTGAAGGTGTACGTCATCACTTTTTAATAACGACTTAACAACTCCAGATGTTAACAATTCAAGATATTAACTCAACATTCTTTCTGAATCAAATGATACTTTTGGGACATCAGTTTTATCACCTTAATATCGTTCACTTATCCATCTGATTTCTTTCCACATGTATGAATATTTCAAAATTATGATATACCATCTACACCATAGAGTCCTAAGGCCCCGTTAAAAAAAAAAAAATTATTTTTAACAGTACCGTTGACCAATTGATAAAACTTTTCCTATCTTACGCCTAATCAGAAGTTTATCATGAGGTTTTAACTGGAGGTTTACCTAGATTATTCATTTCTGTAGAACTTTTATTATCTCTTTTGCTTCTTTAAGAAAAATTAGACTCACATTCCTTTCTGTAAAATTCCTAAGTTTTAAGTCTACGTTATCTTTCTTTACTAACTATTTAAACTGAAGTTTTATATAAAGATGTAACATTTTGTTTTCGTTCCATCTTTAACAAATTTTTCTCTTTGTATTGATCGTTTGACCTCCCTTTGTAGACTTTATAGATTATCTACTTTCCAAAGGGACACCAAGTCGACCATTTCTTAGACGGACTTCATGCCCTCTGGACCCAAGTTAGGAACCCAACCCCCCTAGGAGACCTCTTACCTTTCCGATAGGTGAGGTCATAAGACCGGATCACTTATGATACCTGACATGTTAGGTACTCCACTGTTTCTCAGACTGTTCTGACTCACTGAAAGTGAAAGTAAAACTGAAGTTATCTACTTTCCGAGTTTCCTTAGAATTTTCTAACCACTCTTTATATTTTATTTTTTACTATCTTTTGAACTTTTTATATTACTTATCGGTGAAAAGTTTTGTACATTATTTCCAGGAATTTATGCACTTTTACACAAGGAGAGTGATTACTATTTCTTTATTTTTAATTTTAACGTTAGTTATATAATTGTATCTAATCGTTTTCTTTGATCTAAATACACTTGAGTCGTTTGTGAAGGTCACTGCACGATATCTGAAAGGTCGAGGAACAGAACGGAGTTAGTTGTGAATTAATACTGATCCTTTTTTCGTAAGTACCATGTCAAAAGTTCAATCGTTATGTCATAGTCCTTGTCTTACCGTCTCAAACCAGAGTTGTGAAGACTCTTGGATCTCACTATTTAGTCATCCTTATTCTAATTAAAATTAATCTTTTGTGTTTCAAGAGATTCTTTGTGTATTATCTATAGTACCGAAACGTAGTATCACCTAGTACTTTCTATTCGTAAAAGTCATACATCGACCGTGTCCTTCGTTACATAAGAAGTCGACAGAAAAAAGTTTATTTTAAGTACCTTACTCTTTCAACTAACAAAGTGAAAGTGAACGTAACGTTAACTTTACTTAGATAAAAAATAAATCAGAAATGATTCGCAAAAAATAAAATGTACAAATACAAATACGTAGGAATCTCTATAAAAAATGAAGAAAGATCTTTCTTAATCTAAAAACATAATACAATGACGTATCAGAGTCTATTGTATGGTTAGTTACAAAATATAATAATTAAAAGGGAACAATTATAGAATATTAACGTTATTTTATAAAAATCAGAGTAGTAAATTAATTTAATAGTTATTTGTAGTGAACTAATATAGATTGATTTACCTACTAATAAGATTTCTATGAAAGATATCTTAAAGATTGGTTGTGATTAAAATGAAAAGAGATTTTAAACAAATTTTAGTGAGAAAATTTGTTTATAATCAGATTATCGAGATTCTCGGGTACCAATAAAGAGTTCAAATTAGAAATTGGAACTAAATGGTATGTATCCATGAGATGTTACTGTTACCATTATGTGACTATAATCCGATAGTTACTCGATGGCTTACGTCTTGTTCAGTTCAGTCAAGAATACTATGGAATTGAAATACAATTACTATAAGGTATTGATTTTTCTATTTACAAGTGAACAGTAGTCAGGATTCTTAACTATATCAATCAGGTGTAGGTGATTAAAACGGATAATTTTTAGTAAAATTTTTAAGTATAAACTTACATAATTATCGTAACAGATTAAAATATAGGTATTTAGTTGAAGTTTTAACACTTTGATGTATTATTCTGTCTTAGACCTTGTGTCCCCTGTACGAGTGTCAATTCGACTTTAAATTAAGACTATTACTCCTTCTGTATGCATTCTATATTTGAGATCTATGATGTGACAATTTTCCGTCTCTCATTCATATATTTTGAAAGGACTGATGTAAGATAGACATACATTTTAAAATTTACACGACGAATCAATTTTAGTTTATCGTTATACATGTACAGTTAACGTGCTATTGATTCTTGTGACTTCCTTTTTTATACTTTCGTACATATAAAGTATAAATAATAGATGTCATACGTACCATTGTTACCAATACCCAGGAATATAAGTTATTGAACCCCCTATGATAAGGTAGACCCGTGTACAACTGGACTATATAAATATAAGGAAGGGTTTACACTATGGAATAGGTGACAACGTATGTACACAGACACACATCCGACTCACATTTCTATAAATTATACAAAGAAAAGATTTCTTTGTACAAATATAAACAGGTATACACAGTATGTTATACTTATGTCTCGAATATTTATTGGTCTCTATCTATTTGTCTATACAGATAAGTAAAAGTATGACACTTCGATACTTCTAGATTCTTTACTTTTCCTATTTTATGTTCACATACGTAAAGTCTATGTAACAAGTTTATCAACGTACCTCCTTTGTATAGACGTCATAAAACAACGATAAAAGACAAGGTAGTAAACAAAGTTTCCATTAAAAGTTTTATATGTCTTTTATTAAGAGAGAGATTCCCTAAGGTTCTTTAGACAAAGTTGTGAATTTAACGAAAATATCTATATATACGAGTCAGTCGGTGAGTAGTCAATGTGAGTTACCTAAAGGTAATGTCGAATTTTCTCATATACTCAAGAAAGACTAAACACGATGGCCTGGTCAGTTTTTCAACCGTAAAACAAAACCTCTCTTAACTTAACACTTAACGAAGAAAAATTTTACACAAGACCTATGGTACGTCCACGATAGAAGTAAAAACGATTGGTTTCAGTATCTGTCATAAACTTAATACCTAATGTACAATTTTGTACACAATATATACACGTATATATCGTACTATATGCATTTGTATATATAACGTTCTATACATATGATACTTAATTAACTTAATAGGTACTATACAACAATCCACATTCATAGATGGAATGTGGATTCCACATAGGATTCCACCTATACAAGTCTCTACTTCATTCCAATCCAATCCATTTAATCCAAGTCTCTAATTCTACCGGATCATTTCTCCAAAGACCCGAGTGCAGGAGAGGACTTTTACAGTTATCATGTTGATTCTCACTGAGGGTAACTTTGACAGGACCCCTGACGACGATGACAACGATTCAGTGAAGTCAGTACAGGCCGAGACACGCTGGGGTATCTGTCGACGGGTGGTCCGAGGGAGCAGGGACCCTAAGAGGTCCGTTCTTATGAACTCACCCAACGGTAAAGGAAGAGGTTACGTACTTTGACTTTTCACTTTCACTTCAGTGAGTCAGCACAGACTGGGGATCACTGGGGCACCTGACGTCGGATGGTCAGTGGAGGCAGGCACCCTAACAGGTCCGTTCTCATGATCTCACCCCACGGTAACGGAAGAGTATCGTCTTATCTAAAAGACATTGTTCTTATTTTTCTTTGGAATTGTACGTCAGACCACCCTTCACTGTTTGTAGTCAAGCTAATCCTGGTATGGAGAGGACCCCCTGTGTCTTCTCCTTTACTCATAATATCCGAACCCCTCACCCTCCAAACTGAGTGTATAACCTGTGGAATCTACACCCAGACTGTCTCCATTCTACTCGGGGGAATGACCGAATTTTTGGTCACTCCGGATGACCCCTCGATATTCTTTGACTTAGAGATGGGAATTTCTTACGTACGGGTCTGGATAAATGAGAATCAGTGTCGTCTGACTTTTGAGACCCCGAGACGATCTAAAGGTCCTGTTTGGGTCGTACGGTGGGTCGGGTGCATACATACACGAACACATGTGTGATTCAGTGAAGTCAGTACAGGCTGAGAAACGCTGGGGTACCTGGTAGTGGACGGTCCGAGGAGACGGGCACCCTAAGAGGTCCGTTCTTGTGACGTCACCCAACGGTACGGGAGGAGGTCTCCTAGAAGGGTTGGGTCCCTGTCTCGGGTACCGAGAACGATAGACATGACCGTCCACCCAAGAAATGGTGATCACGGTGGACCCTTCGGGGTGGGTCAGGTGTAATCTGAGGATGAGGTGTGGGAGAACAAGACAAGGATTGATCCTCTTTCACACAAAAGTTCCTCTAACGTCTGTGAATCTACCTTACCTCAGTCGACCCTGAGGAAGGGACGGAGACTGGTCCCGACTCCGTCGGTAACGATCGATCCACACACGCACATGTGTGGGACCTCCCTCGATTCCCCCGAGGTACCACCTCTACCAGTGACACCCAAATTCAGAGGCACGTGTGAATGACTTTCCCCGACCCCGGTCGAGTCGCTACGACGGGGTCAGAGAGACCTAGACTGAGTCGGAAATTGGTGACATACGTGTTGTTCCTCTTTCACTTTCCTCGTGTCTTCACGTCGGGGATCGTCAGACCGTGACCATTGTAGTGTTTAGTTCCGTCTCTGCCGGTAATGTGAATCCTCTTTGGGTTGTAGGAATCTCTAGGACGAGGTCTTAAGCCCGGGTGTATCTCTATATGGCTGACTCCTGTCCTCTTCGTGACCTAACGTAGACCGAAACCGACGTGGGAGAGACTGAGGTCACAATGGAGGGTGGCTCTGCCACCGGCGGTCGTACAGGACTCCCTTCTATGACGACCACGGACGAAACCGAGGTCGAGAGAGTGGTTTCGGTAAGTGCGTCTGACATATCCCTACGAAGGTGTGTTCTTCTACTGAAATTCTGGTCTAAACACTTTCAGCGAGTCAACACAGGCTGAGATACGCTGGGGTACCTGATATGGTAGGAACCTTAAGAGGTCCGGTCCTATGACCTCACCCATCGGTAAGGGAAGAGGTCGTCTAGAAGGATTGGGTCCTTACCTTGGTCCCAGAGGACGTAACGTCCACCTAAGAAAAAGTTGACTCGATAGTCCCTTCGGAACTTATCCATTGTCAAAGTTCTGGTCTTATCCATTGACAAAGTAGGTTAAAGTATCTTTGTCTCTTTACATTTGTTTTCTACTTACACTAAATTTACTTTTTCGTTCTTTATTTTGGGGACTATTTGGTCTTGATTTAATAAATGGACTATTTCTTAGGTTTAGTTTTCATTATTCTTACGGTTAACTTCACCTCTTTCCTTATTTACTTGTGCCACTCTTAAAGTTTTTATATTTTTTAAATTTTTGGACAGTTTCGAGTTCTAATGTCATTAGTTTTAAAAAATTTTTAATGTTTTCTCCCTTGATTATCGTATAATTCCCTATGTCTTCTTGTGTATTCGGTAGTCCTTCTTTCTTATTACCTTTGGTCCGTTAGTCTTATCGTTTTTCTGTTTTTTTATTCTTTTTTCAAATACACTGGAGACTCTGTCGTAGTCCAGATGATTACAAGTGTAATATTTCCAGAGTCGTCTGTACTTTAATACAAACTATTGGAGTACTTGGACTTCTTTTTGTCTATAGATTAATATACTTCTTGTCTCTAGAGTTTTTTCTACTTGGGTTTCTCTGGACGTGGTTCCGTATCATATTAATTTTACCTTTTATACTTTCCGTCTCTTAAGACTTTCGTCATACTCTTTTTGACTCAGGCTATGTATCCTTGGGGGTGTTCCGATAGTCGACTCAAAAGTCATCTTTGAAAATTCCAGTTTTCCCTTACCGTATTACAAATTTCGCGATTTTCCTTGTTGTTGTTATTGTTGGTTTTTTTGGGATGGTCCACCATTTCTTGAGCAGACGGTCACTTCCTCTACATTCTCTGTGTCCAAACTAAGGACCCGACCCTTCTAAGAGATCCCCTCCCGTACCGTTGTATGAGGTTATAAGAACGGACCTTTTTAGAGTACACGTCTCCTCAGACCGTCCGATGTCAGGTACCCTAGTGTTTCTCAGCCTGTATTGACTTCACTGAATCGTATCTGTGTTCGTAAGATATTGAATTCTATGAGATGGGTCTCTCGAATAGTAAGTCTTTACTTCCTTTTATTCCCTTACGAGTCTGTTCGTTTTTGATTTTCTCAAATAGTCATGATTGAAGTGACATGTTTTTCACAATCTCTCGGAAGAAATGTACTTTTTTTCCTTCTGACGTTATTCTTTATTCTTTATAATCCTTCTCTTTTTAAGATGACCATTTCCGTCCAGATATCATCTCCGTGACCAAGTTGGTGAATTTGTTCTATCATGTTTCCGATTTTTATTTTAACATTTCAGTTAATATTAATGTCATTTATCCATTCCCTACCTATATCTCTACATTTTATACCGTCTTTTACCCTCACCTTAATTTTACCTCGCGAGAATCTTACACAAACCTGATTTACTAATAGACAATTTTTACTCTAGGGTGAGACACGCTGGGGTGTCTGTCGTCGGGTGGTCCGAGGGGACAGGGACCCTAAGAGGTCCGTTCTTGTGACCTCACCCCACGGTAAAGGAAGAGGTTGTGTGCTTTCACTTTTCATTTTCACTTCAGAGAGTCATCACAGACTGAGAAGCGCTGAGGTACCTGACGTCGGGTGGTCCGAGGAGGTAGGTACCCTAAAAGGTCCGTTCTCATGACCTCACCCAACGGTAACGGAAGGGGTAGAGTTTGGTGTCCTCTTCTGTGTGTTTTTATTCCTCTTGAGTTCATTGTTTTACCGTTATTCACGTTCAAAACAAGTCAGTGGGTCAGTAAAGACTATGAAAAACGTTGGGGTACCTCTCGTCGTACGGTCCGGAGGTACAGGGAGTGGTCGAAGGTCTCAAACGGGTTCAAATACAGGTAACGTAACCACTACGGATAGTTTTTAGAGAAACGTACAGTTACTTCATTTAAGAGATCAATTTTCTGTATTTCACTTACTCACTTATTTAAATTTTTTTTCAGATACGTAACAGATATGAATATTATAGTGTGCAGTAGGTAAATAATGAATTTTAAGGATCGACACCTTCTCATAAAAATTCGATCTTACTGGTTTTGTGAAGATATACTTAGATCTTCGATAAACGTCCTAAAATTATGGATATATCTTTAATAATCTGTTTTTACTAAATTTTTTACTTAAAGAGAACCCAACAAAGAGTGATCTTCGGAAAAACTCTCAAAAGTCTGTTGTTTTACAATCACTTACTAACCCATGTTCTTTGTATTTCGTGGTCGACAAGTATATTATAGCACTACACTACTTTTCACCCTTCTTCAATATATGTTTAAAGCTTCAAATAATTCTTTCCCAGTAAGTATATAAAATTTGTAAAAGAAATCACGAAAGATACACTATCTCCGAAGGTCTTTGAAGAATTAAAGAGGTTCCATTAGTGTGTCAATAGTTTGAAGTATACAAACCTTCATTGAAAGTTTAGGACAGATATTGGAGTATGACAAAGTGTTCCGAGGACAGTGTATATTATCAAGGAATTAACAATTTTATCAAAACCTTTCAATTGTGAGAAATGAGAATAAAGTAAGTCTTTTACCTTTAATATACGTATATATCCTAACTTTATTTTATGACACTTCAAGTCTTAGTCGTCTGAAAGGCGATGGTGTGTCATGATGAAGATAGTATCGTATGTTGGTGTAGGTTAGACCAAATCTTTTGGGAACAACCAGGAAAGTATAGTTAGAGGACATCTAACATTTGTGGATTGACTAAAGTTACTTTAATCGAGTATCTACAAAGGTAAGGGGAGGTCTGACATGTGTATACTACAGTCTCAAGTACGAAGATACAAATACTTACGGATTTCAGATTGTTTATTGAGCCGTCAAAGAGTTATTTGTGGTCAATTTTCTTTACGTCAAGTAGTTAACTATCCAATTCAATTTTAATCTTGTTCCGACAAGAGGAAGTCAACTTGACGACACTACACCTGACGTTAATTATTTTTAAAAGTTTAATTACTTCCATACTGAGTAAAAGTAAATCAATCTTTAAAATAACACTATCGGTGTTATCGTTTTTAAACTACCAATAGACTTATTACTTAACTTGTCACTAAGACAGTATCAAGTTAATTTCAGTTTAACTTTGTAAATTAAAACTGGATGAACATACGAATACTTTGGTTCTCATATACTGTGAGACTCGGAACTATTCTTTTATACTCGACTTCTCCCTAAAATTGTTTTCCTCTCTAGAGACTTGTCTATTAATATATTAAACCTCAGATCTGTCGTATTACTTGGGTTTGAAGAACAAGATTTTTGATTACTGGTGGAGATTTTAACCCAGAAAGGACTTTGTCCACCAGTTATTTAATTAAGTTAAAAACGTATCTAACTAGACAACTCATACAGAACTAAAGAATGTATGGTACAAAATTTTGTCGACTCAGGAATGTTTATTTCAAGACTAAGATATCCATGTTTTATAAAGGGTAATTAACTACCTTTTGTTTTGACTTCCACTAAGACTCTTACAAAACAGTTCGTAGTACTATGAAGAATCTTGTGAACGGTGGTACTCATATTACATACACAGTTTCACAATCAAAGAGTTAACACGGATCGAGAAACCCTTGGGTACCCGACATCGGACGGTCCGAGGAGACAGGTACCCTAAGAGGTCCATCCTTATGACCTCGCCCATCGGTACGGGAAGAGGTACACTAGAAGGGTTGGGTCTCTGACTTGGACCCAGAGGACTTAACGTCCGACTAAGAAGTATCAAACTCGGTGGTCCCTTCGGGGTACTCATATTATAGTACCAGGTTTTGTTTCACACGTCCGTTCCACATCTATATTTTGTACACCGATTATTATTTCATCAAAATACTATCACTAGACAACACCTGACTTGTAAATGGAACAAGATAGAGGATAATCTTATTTCTAAATTGATCTAAGTCGACGGATCGACACCTATATTATATTATGCATTTTTTATACTACGATAGTCTCCTTACTGTCACAAAACTACCCTCAGTCCATAGAGTTTTGGTTATGTTATAACATTTCATTAATTGGAGGTTACTTTTTTATTTAAATATAAATTTTTTAATGTATCATATAAAACTCTTCAAGTGAAAAAATTGTATAATCGGAAGAACTATGTTGAAGGAATAGACTTGAAACTTTCACTATTATGAATGGAGTTCAATACTAAAATCTTCTTTTGTACAAAATTCACGGTTATACAAATAAATCGTTCGTAAATTACTAGTAAATGATACATGGTTCATGTTCAATCCACGAATTTTGTGAATAAAGAAGGAAATAAAAAAAAAGTTAAACATATTTTTTAAATTTTAAATAAATAACACGTACTATTAGATAATCGTAGATTAATAACACAAATATATCTCGTTAATATAGATTTGTTGGTTATAAAACATTTATTAATTTGTTTCATGTGAGATAAAAAAATACAATTCATTTAGTAGTTAACTACAAAAGAAGGGTTTTACAATCTTTTTTAATCTTATATTGATTATACGTTTAGGTCTCGTAGAACATATTAAACGAGGTTTAATTCCTTTATATTTCCATAAGAAGTCGATTACTTTAATGTTTACCTTAACGTAAAAAACATAGAGTCATTAAATTTTTCGATTACCTTAGTTAGTGTTTATACGTAACACAGACATTAATCACCGTCAATTTAACATATAAATTTTATAAACGAGTTTTATAATACAATTCAATTTGTCTTAAAATTCCGTGTCTTCATTTTTGTTATGTAATTCTTTACTTTGACATAAACAGATAAATATGTTGAAGTATTTATAAATATTGTGACTTCTTATTTTATCTAAATAAGTAGATTTTTATTTTTCTTTAAAACTTACCAACTGATAAATGTACTCTTAATTTGGTTAGGGGTACAATTAATATAATTAAATCATCTTTTTATGTCTAGGTTAAATACCATAATTAGTATCGAAAGAAATATAGAAACAAAATACCCCTTTTCATCGGTATATAATTGTTTTACGGAAGCAATACCAACACGTCTATAATATAATTTTTCGTAATTATTAGTAATTTGGTATAGATTGAATGTTTATTTCGAATGTTGATTCTAAACTTACTCTGTCCTTTTGAACTGATTATTACAACTAAACGTGCTCTCTACTTCCTTTATTTATATACGTTTCAATTTTTCTCTTATTTTTATGTGTTACAATTTACTGTTTACATTTCAAGTAACCAGTGATGATAACCCTGGAAAATTTTTATGTTCTTCTCTTCACCTTTCGTTTCCTCTTTTCCTTTCTATATGGGTAAACTTACGTCTCAAGGTTTCTTATCGTTCCTCTCTATTCTTTCGGAAGGAGTCACTAGTTACATTTCTTTATCTCCTTTTATTGTCTTACCCTTTCTGATCTCTAGAGTAGTTCTTTTAATCTCTACTTTTCCTTTGTAAAGTAGGTTTCTACCCGAGTTATTTCCTGTCTTTACTATACCTGGATTGTCTTCGTCTCCATAATTTCTCTACCGTTCTGATGTGTCTTCTTGATATGTTCTTTCTAGAAGTGCTGGGTCCATTAGTACTACCACACTAGTGAGTGGATCTCGGTCTGTAGGACTTTACACTTCAGTTCACACGGAATCCTTCGTAGTGATACTTGTTTCGATCACCTCCACTACCCTAAGGTCAACTCGATAAAGTTTAGGATTTTCTGCTACAACACTTTGACGACATGAGTTATACGGTCGTTTTAAACCTTTTGAGTCGTCACCGGTACCCTGAACTTTTCCAGTTAAAAGTAAGGTTAGGTTTTCTTTCCGTTACGGTTTCTTACTAGTCTGATGGTGTGTTAACGCGAATAGAGTGTACGATCATTTCATTACGAGTTTTAAGAGGTTCGGTCCGAAGGTGTTATACACTTGACACTTTAAGGTCTAAAAATTCGACTAAAATCTTTTCAGTCTCCTTGGTCTCTAGTTTAACGGTTGTAGGTGACCTAATAGATTTTTCGTTCTCTCAAGGTCTTTTTGTAGATGAAGACGAAATAACTGACACACGGTTTCGGAAACTGACATACCTAGTGTTGTTTGACCTTTTAAGAAGTTCAACACCTTATGGTCTGGTGGACTGGACAGAGAACTCTTTGGACATACGTCCAGTCCTTCGTTGTCAATCTTGACCTGTACCTTGTTGTCTAACCAAGGTTTATCCCTTTCCTCATGTAGTTCCTACATTTAACAGTGGGACGAATAAATTGAATATACGTCTCATATAGTACTCTTTACGACCTGACCTTCTTCGTGTTCGACCTTAGTTCTAACGGTCCTCTTTATACTTATTGGAGTCTATACGTCCACTGTGGTTGTAATACCGTCTTTCACTTCTTGATTTCTCGGAGAACTACTTTCACTTTCACCTCTCACTTTTTTAACCGAATTTCGAGTTGTAAGTCTTTTGATTCTAGTACCGTAGACCAGGGTAGTGAAGTACCGTTTAACTACCCCTTTGTCATCTTTGCCACCGACTGAAATAAAAAACCACGAGGTTTTAGTGACGTCTACCACTAACGTCGGTTCTTTAATTTTCTACGAATGAGGAACCCTCCGTTTAATACTGGTTGGATCTATCGTATAAGTTTTCGGCTCCATAATGAAACGGTTGTTTGTAGGTAGATCAGTTCCGATACCAAAAAGGTCATCAGTACATACCTACACTCTCAACCTGATATTTCTTACGACTCGTGACTTCTTGACTGTGAAAACTTGACACCACAACCTCTTCTGAGAACTCTCAGGCAACCTGACGTTCCTCTAGGTTGGTCAGGTAGGATTTCTAGTCAGGACCCACAAGTAACTTTGCTGATTATGACTTTGTCTTTGAGATTTTGAAACCGGTGTACAACCCTTCTCGACTGAATGACCTTTTCTGGGACAACGACCCTTGTCAACTCCCGTCCTCCTCTTCCCCCGCTCTCTCCTACTCTACCGACCTACCGTAGTGGTTGAACAACCTGTCCCCAAACCTACTTGAAACCCTCAATTACTACCTCTCCCTCCGGACCTCACGGTGTCAGGTACCCTAGTGTTTCTCAACCTGTACTTGAGAAACGACTTGACTGTTTATTTTCGTGAGACGTTTCTTCAGAAATTCGATGTTTGAAAGTAGAGACGGTAGAGGTGAAGGGGAGGGAGGGAAGCGGTCAGTCTTCGAGAAGAACGGACAAATGATCTGTGTTCGGGGACGTATGGTCGATAATATGACCTGATGACATGAAAAAGATCCAAGACATGATATTCCAATTTTATAATAGTAAAACACACAAACAAAAATACACAATAAAACACTTTTCAAAATAACTACATACTGTTTTGGTTATGTCATAACATTTCATTTTTTTTTCATAATATTTGAATAATGTCATGTCATGTCGACTAATACAATCAACCTATGGGTCCGATTGAAACAGCCTGAAACCTTGATTAACCTAAATACCTACGTGAAGGTCTTACTTTGAGTAATCATACGTCCCATGAATGACATCTTGTACAAACGGAATGATTAAGTTACCTTAATAAATATTCACACAAAAAGGAGTTTACAACTGTTCTTTTCAAGAGAAAATTCTGTCTTTATACATAAAATTGTATTTCATATCTCGTATGAAACGAGTTAATAAACGTTTTACGACCGACAAACTTATATATACGAAATATATTCGTGTTATTAATGACATTAAACTGAATCACTTTTACTGTGTGTTTATGTGTTTTTATCATTAATCGTATAGGTTTTACCGTTTTAACAATATTAAATCTTTTTTCATCCGTATCGGACTGTTAGTCTTAAGACTTTCCTATTCCTTGTCAACAAGTATTGTGAAATAGTTACTCGCTATAAATTTGTTTTAAAATAATTACCATAATCAAAACATGTAGGGGTTTCTTTATGTTAATCTGTTATATTCACGTAATGACAACGAAAGAAGTACATATACACATGGAATAAAATACTCGGTCTAATTGAAACGAATAGATCTGATAAAATGTCCGGTAGGTCTTTCTTAGTGAAAGATAAAGTAAACAAAAGAATCTTGTTTTCATAGAATACAATACATCGTTTAGGAGAGTTTAAATAACAAACCGTACCAAAGGGCATAGACCGATTCATTAAACTAAGATCCAAACACTGAATTAACAGAAACTTAAAGGTCGTCATCCTTATATCCATGTGATAAAAATCAACCCATTAAAACGGTTATCTAAATATTTACTTACTTGTTACGTATTATCTTAATAGGTTTTGGTTGTTAAAATTATCAGTACTTTCTGTGTTTTATTTAATTCTTTAAGACGAAGATTTTTACGTTAAATCTTTCGATCTGAAATTTACTTTAACTGTAATAGTACTGTATTAATACTGACTATACACAAGTTAATATGGTTCTAGAATACGGTCTTTTTAGACACACTAATTTAAAGATACATACATATTTTTTAATTTACAATTGATTATTCTTTTTACACAAATTATAAGAAAGTAAAAAAAATCTATTTTATATAAAATTCTTCTTACGTCCTATACGTTTAGTCCCCTATACTTTGTAATAATAAAAAAAAAATGACACTACTCTTCTTCTTGTTTGACGGTTTTTATAAAACATAGTAACTAGTCTATAAACAAAACAAACATCTTATTCGTCTTGTAATAAGAATCTAAAAATCCAGGATAAATTTGTGAAATTGTACACTAACTCTTCTTTAACTTTTGTGACCATCGTGATCCATTTACAAAAGAAGGAAAAAAAGATTCAGAATGATTTAAGTAAACAAAGTAAAGGTAAAGAGATTGCACATTTGACATCAATTTAGATCAAATAAAAGAATAACGACTGTCTTCCGTTTTTTGTGTAGAGAAAGGTGACACTATATTTTCCTTTCGGTGTATCTTAAATTACCGATCCTTCACTTTAAACGTCAAAAAGTGAGGATTATCAGGAATGGAGTATGGGTTTACCTCTTTCACTACCGTGGGGTGAGGTCATGAGAACGGACCTTTTAGGGGACCTGCCTCCTCGGACCATCCGACGTCAGGTACCCCAGAGTTTCTCAGCCTGTCCTGACTCGCTGAAGTGAAAGTGAAAAGTCAAAGTACGTAACCTCTTCCTTTACCGTTGGGTAAGGTCACAAGAACGGACCTCTTAGGGTCCCTGCCCCCTCGGACCACCCGACTGCAGATACCCCAGCGTGTCTCACCCTGTCCTGACTTCGCTGAATCGTCGTCCTCGTCGTCGTATGGGTTTAGAACGGAGAAAATAGGGGAGCGAAGACGAACAAATGTTAGTGGAAAGAGGAAGTAGTAAAATGTGTATAGAACCACAGAGTGAAACATTTCTTAGGTGACCGTCACGTTATCCAGACCCAAACTAAGGACCCAGTCCTTCTAGGGAACCTCTTCCTTTGCCGTCGGGTGAAGTCATAAGAACGGACCCTTTAGGGTACGTGTCTCCTCGGACCACCCAATGATAGGTACCCCAACGTTCTCAGTCTGTACTGAATCACTGATTTGGAAATTGTAGTAGAGGAGATTATGCAAATCGAAGGTTTTATGTCAAATAGAAACGGAAAACCCGAACCAATAAACCTTGACAAACGGAATAGGTGTGTAAAATATCAAGAACGGACTCTATTCCTAGTAGCAATTCGTTTTAAAAACCTGGTTTAAAAAAGGATTTACCTTAGTTATAATTCGGAAGAACTATAAATGACCTGAGAGTATAGTAGATCTCTCCTTTAGTGAGACTATCAAATATGAAGTTTTTTCGCATAATAAAAATTTATTATACTACTTTTGTTATAGGTCAAGACGTACTAAAACGAAAGTCAAAACCCACAATGTATCAGAAAATTCTTAAAACATTGACCAGACTGCTATGAAAAAGTCCTACTATCCCGTGAACACCATCAAGTGATTATATATTTATATGAATTGAGGTGTCTCTATAAAAACGAAGTGTACGGTTTATAGAAACACCTCTAAATACGTGTCTATATGTCAGACTACAAGGTAGATTCAGGTGACGACCTCCACGTCCAAGTTAGGACTTATCCGTAAAAAGTATAACCAGTTTTTGTCTGATCATCTTTACAATCAAGAGAAAAATGGAGGGTATAAGGGTTTCACTGACGTATCTCTAAGTTTAATACAATCTTTGGCTGTCTTTTAGGGGTGAAATGTCGTACACATTGTTTATGACGACTATAGAGTCTTTGGGTTGTTTGACTCAAATTTTGAGTTCATTACTTCTAGGAACGATATTTCTTATCTTTTCTTTCTTTTCTTTCGGAAGAAGTCTATAGTCACCTTTATTTATCTCCTTTTTTTTATCTTACCCTTTCTGATCTCTAGAGTAGTTCCCCCTTATCAAGAACGTATTTACCCTTGTTATTTCCTGTCTTTACCATGCCTAGATTGTCTTCGTCTTCTATACTTTTTCACCGTCCTTATGTGTCTTTTTGAAATGTTTTTTCTAGAAGTACTGTGTCTATTAGTGTTTCCACACTAGTGAGTGGATCTTGGTCTGTAGGACCTTATACTTTAGTTCACCCGGAATCCTTCGTAGTGATACTTGTTTCGACCACTTCACTACCTTAAAGTCAACTCGATAAAGTTTAGGATTTACTACGATGACACTTTCACGACGTAAGTTACATGGTCGCTTAAACCTTTTGAGTCGTCACCGGTGTCTTGACCAGTGAAAAGTAAGGTTAGGGTTCCTTTCCATTACGGTCTCTTATAAGTTTGATGACGTGTTTACGTAAGTAGAGTGTACGATCGTTTCATTACGAGTTTTAAGAGGTTCGGTCAGAAGTTGTCAAGTACTTGGTACTTGAAGGTCTACAAGTTCTTTTCCGTCTCCTCGGTCTTTTGTTTGACGGTTGTAGTCAACCTAGTAGTTTTTTCGTTCTCTCGAAGACTTTTTGTTGACGAAGACGAAAAAACTGTTACGGTTTCAGAAACTGATTTCCTAGTCTTGTTTGACCTTTTAAAAAGTTCTCTACCCTTATGGTCTGGTAGACTGAACGTAGAACTCTTTAGTCATACGAGTACTCCTTCGTTGTCAATCTTGACCTGTACCTTGTTGTCTGATCAAGGTTTAACCCATTCATCACGTAGTTCCGACAGATAACAATGGGACGAATACATTGAATATACGTCTCATGTAGTACTCTTTACGACCCGACCTCCTTCGTGTTCGACCTTAGTTTTAACGGTCCTCTTTATAGTTATTGGAGTCTATACGTCTACTGTGGTGGGAATACCGTCTTTCACTTCTTCTTGATTTTTCGAAGAACTACTTTCACTTTCTCCTCTCACTTTGTCAACCGAATTTCGAGTTGTAAGTCTTTTGATTCTAACACTGTAAACCAGGGTAGTCAAGTACCGTTTGTCTACCCCTTTGACCGACTGAAAACCAAAAAAAAAAAAAAAAAAAAATCAAGGTTTTAATGACGTCTACCACTGTCGTCGGTACTTAAGTTTTCTACGAACGAGGAACCTTCCTTTCGATACTGGTTGGATCTGTCGTATAATTTTACGTCTCTGTAATGAAATGTTGTTTCCAGACAGATGAGTTTCGATACCAAAAAGGTTACCAGTACATACCTACACTCTCAACCTGATATTTCTTTCGACTCACGACTTCTTAACTACGAAAACTTGATACCACAACCTCTTCTGAGAACTCTCAGAGAACCTGATACTCTTTTAGGTCGGTCAGTAAACAATTCCTTTAGTCAGGACTTATAAGTAACCTTCCTGACTACAACTTCGACTTTGAGGGTATGAAACCGGTGGACGACACTTCTTGTTTGAGTAACCTTTTCTGGGACTACGAACCTTTCTAACTTCCGTCCTCCTCTTCCTCCGCTGTTTCCTACTCTACCAACATACCGTAGTGGCTGAGTTACCTGTGCTCAAACTCATTTGACGTCCTCAACCACTACCTCTTCCACCGGACCACACTACGTCGGATACTCCAGTGTTTCTCAGTCTATACTGACTCGTTGACTTGACTTTACTTACTTCTCGGGGAACAATGAGAATAACTATAGGTAGTGAATCGGTCCGACGGGTTCCACTAGTACACTCTCCACCGAGTCTTTTGAACCTCATACGTAACATTGACTAACACCCTGTTTTATTTCTGTGACGGTTCCGTATTTGTAACCGGTAATCTATATAGTCTCACCCAAAACTCCTCTGATTTTTATATTCAAAAAATCAGCTTTTTATATACGGAGACAAGACAAAGGGATCGGAGTTGAGGTATCGAGGTAAACCAGAATTCGATCTCCGACCCAAAACATTTGGGAGTTAAGTGAACCGTTACTGTAACTATCTTTCAAAAACTTTATTTATGTTATAGTCAAGTCAAGTGAATTTACTGAGTCAGCACAGGTTGAGAAACACTGGGGTTCTTAGCGTCGTGTGGTCCGGAGGGACAGGTAGTGGTTGAGGGCCTCAAGTGGGTCTGCGCAGGTAGTTCAGTGACTACGGTAGGTCGGTAGAGTAGGAGACAGTATGCGAAGAAGAGGACAGGGGTCAAGGAGGGTCGTAGTTTCAAAAAGGTCACTCAGTTGAGGAGCGTACTCCACCGGTTTCATGACCTCAAAGTCGAAATCGTAGTAAGGAAGGTTTCTTTAGGGTCCCGACTATAGGAAGTCTTNTTCTTTAGGGTCCCGACTAGAGGAAGTCTTACCTGACCAACCTAGAGGAACGTCAGGTTCCCTGAAAGTTCTCAGAAGAGGTGGTGTCAAGTTTTCGTAGTTAAGAAACCGGGAGTCGGAAGAAGTGTCAGGTTGAGAGTGTAGGTATGTACTGATGACCTCTTTGGTATCGGAACTGATCTGCCTGGAATCAGCCGTTCCATTACAGAGACGAAAACTTATATGATGGATCCAACCAGTATTGAAAGAAGGCTTCTTGTTCACAGAAAATTAAAGTAGTGACGTTTGTGGTAGACGTCACTAAAACCTCGGGGGTTTTTTATTTCAGACTGTGACAAAGGTGACAAAGGGGTAGATAAAGGGTACTTCACTACCCCGGCCTACGGTACTAGAAGTAAAAGACTTACANTGGATCCAACCAGTATTGAAAGAAGGCTTCTTGTTCACAGAAAATTAAAGTAGTGACGTTAGTGGTAGACGTCACTAAAACCTCGGGGGTTTTTTATTTCAGACTGTGACAAAGGTGACAAAGGGGTAGATAAAGGGTACTTCACTACCGTGGTCTACGGTACTAGAAGTAAAAGACTTACAACTCTAAATTCGGTTGAAAAAGTGAGAGGAGAAAGTGAAAGTAGTTCTTCGAAAAATCAAGGAGAAGTGAAAGACGGTATTCCCAACACAGTAGACGTATAGACTCCAATAACTATAAAGAGGGCCGTAGAACTAAGGTCGAACACAAAGAAGGTCAGGTCGCAAAGAGTACTACATGAGAAGTATATTCAATTTATTCGTCCCACTGTTATATATCGGAACTGTGTGAGGAAAAGGATAAACCTTGATCGGACAACAAGGTACAGGTCAAGATTTATGTCATATCACTTATTATAATGTGAAAACCTGTGTCATCATACACTTAGACTAAGGTAAAGACAGTGAATAATGGACACGATAAAATCCATAACTGACACAAAGAGATTCGGAGTCATAGAATGTCTTTCTTAGAACGGTTTAATAATTTTTTTTTTAAGATCATGGGACATTCTATACACTATGTTAAATTATGTATTGACAAGTCAAGTCAGCGAGTCAGTACAAGCAGAGAAACGTGGGGGAGCCTGACGTCGTGCGGTCCGGATGGACAGGTAGTAGTTGAGGGTCTCTAAAGAGTTTGGGTACGGGTAACTCCGCCACTACGGTATGTTGGTAGAGTAAAAGACAACAGGGGAAGAGGAGGGTGGAAGTTAGAAAGGGTCGTAGTCCCAGAAAAATTACTCAGTCAAGAAGTGTAGTCCACCTATTTCATAACCTCGAAGTCTTAGTCAGTAAGGTTACTTAAAAGTTCTGACTACCCGAAATCCTACCTGACCCACCGAGAGGAACGACGGGTTCCCTGAGAGTTCTCAGAAGAGGTCGTGGTGTCAAGTTTTCGGAATTAAGAAGTGACGAGTCCAAGGAAATATCGGGTTGAAAGTGTAGGTATGTACTGATAACTTTTTTTGTCACGAAACTGATATACTTAGAATCAGTCTAGACGAAAAATATTTTACATATTCAACTCGTCAAAATGAAGGTTCCTCGTTCACAGAAACTTACAGTACCGACGTCAGTGGTAGACGTCACTAAAACCTCGAGTTCTTTTATTTCAAACAGTAACAAAGGTAACAAAGGGGTAGATAAACGGTACTTCACTACCTTGGTCTACAGTACTAGAAGTAAAAAAATTACGACTCAAAGTTCGGACAAAAAAGTGAGAGAAGAAAGTAGTTCTCCACGAAATCAACGAGAAAGGAGAGACGGTATTCTCACCACAGTAGACGTATAAACTCCAATAACTATAAAGAGGGATGTTAGCACTAAGGTCGAACACGAAGTAGGTTGAGTCGTAAAACGTGCTTCATAGACATATATCAATTTATTCGTCTCACTGTTATATGTCGGAACTACATAAGGAAAGGGTTAACCCTTGGTTAAGGTAACAAGTTACAGGCCAAGATTAACAACGAAAGACTGGATGAATGTCTAAAGAGTACTGTGTACATCCCATCAGACTATATAGTTATAGAACTTCTTAAAAGGTGTCACAACATTAGGTGTTTCAGTTTCCGAAACCGTATCAGTTTTTCCGTCTTCATCTACAAAAAGACCTTGAGAGAACGAAAAAGATACGGGTCACCTACAACCTCTAAGCTACAGACCAAGCAGACGGAAAAGATTTAGGACTAAATTGTAAACCTTCAAGTGTCAAGTTCATGACAACTTCGGACCGAACCTCTTAAAACTCCTAATGAAACGATCAAATACTCTACTCACGTTAACACGCCATCAAACTCGTAAGAAACCGTAACAGAAAGAAATCCTAACCCTACTTTTGACTGGAAAAGGTCAGGACACAAGTGATGAATCAAAAGGCTTAAACGACCGTATAACACACAGTGTGAAATTGTCGTAGTAGAAAATTTTGAACTTTATCGAATCGAGCTTAAGGTAGTAGAGGTGAAAAACCGAGTATTACTTGGAAGGATTCCGGGTGAACTGAAGTCTAAGGTCCTAAGATCCACTCCCTAGTGTGGTAGTACTAATAGACCCAGTAATTCCATAAAAACGTATTAAGCCTCATAAGCACAGTGGAGAAGAATTATAGAAGAGGAAGACAATCCAGGTATAACAAAGACAGGAAATAACACGGGTAGAAACGTACTTTATAAGGGAACCATAGAGATTAAAAGGACCTCTCTAGAGATCAGAAAGGGTAAGATAACAAAAGGTAATAAAAAAGTGTAACAAGTGATTCCTTACGAAAGAATAGAGAGGAACGACAACAAACCTTGAGACATAAGTTTAACCATACAGTAAGAAAAAGAGGAAATGGAAACCGAAGAGAAAAAAAGAGTCGATGAACATTCCACAGGAGTCTGGTACAACGGAAAAAAACGTAAAGAAAAAGAACTCCTACCAGAACTAGGGACGGAGGACATATTACAGGACTAGGAAACAGGTATCAATAGGTCCGTGAGACAGTCTACATTAGGGAACTTAAACAAACGGTGAAGGTGACATATTAGAATTCCCTAAACTAAATCCAGTATGGACTTACCAGATCACCAAAAAGGATGAAAGAAGTTAAATTCAGACTTAAACCGTTATTCCTTGAGTACTCAACTCGGTGTCAGTAGAGGACCATAACAAAAAAGACTGACATATCTCGAAGAGGTAGAAACCGACGTTGTTAATATCAGTTGGACTAAAGACATAACTGGCAGACCACTACAGGTATACATGTCAGTAGAGAATATGACAACCTTCCCTCACAAACGTGCCGAAACGATACTGGTCACGTAACAGAACCGTTTTGAGATAATCGGAAACGGGACTAAGTAAAACATGAGGTCCCCTTTCGAACGGACAATGAGGTCCATAGAGCTGAAGGATGTAAAAGAAAAGTCAGAGGATATTACTTTTCCTGTAGTAACAAACCGTAATCAAGACCTTCTATTACATCTAGTAGAATCTGGGTAAGTTGTAGTCGAAGAAACCGTAATCACCAACCCCGTATCTGAACCTAATGACAATATAACTTACCAAACGGAACCTTTGTTTGTCTTTAATAACAGTAAAAACTCTGACATGGGTTCATGACGTAAATCCTAAGAAAACAACTGATACTCCCCATGAGGTAAAGAAAATTCCCTAAGAACGGATGTCAACATCTATATTACCAGTGTCCTTAATTTAATAGGGTAAGGTTAGGTAAAATCAAGTGACTAAGGATTTTACAGATACAAATGAGAAAAATGAGGTAAAGGATAAACTGGTGAAAGTCAACTAACACCAGTGAAGTGGAACTAAGTTCCTGCATTGAAAGGTCCAAGGATGTGTTATAATAACAAATGTCGTAGTCCGAAATGAAGATAGTGGTCAGTGTAGGTGTCGACAACAAAAACGAAAAAGAGACGGAGAAAAAAGAAAGACCTTAATAAAGAGGTGAGAAGAGGTCATCGTATAACCCGTGGATGGTTGGACCTATCAAAAAGAAAGTTACAGAAAAAAAAAAAAAAAAAACGGAAAGGTATAACAAGTAGCCCAAGAGTTCCGTTCTTATGACTTCACCGAACGGTAAGGGAAGAGGTCACCTGGTGTAAAACAGTCTTGAGACGTGGTACTCGGCAGTCAGAACCCACTGGGATGTGCCGTACCGAGTATCAAAGTAACTTAATCTGTTCAAACACCAGGTACACTAGTCAAACCAATCAAACACTACAAACCAACATTAGTAATACCATATCATTTATTAACAATGATATGGTATTAAACAAGTTTGTAAAATTATCAATTTTGTGGAAATCAAATTCATGGTAATTTTTTTTTCGTGAAGGTTTAGTTTAATGTTCAGACCAGGACTACAATGTCTATATAGTCTTAGTCATTTGATATCATGATGAGTGAATTTCTAGTGTTAAATAAAGATTATGAATCAGAGAACCCTTTTTAAATTATACTAAACTATCTTTACAATGTCGTAATAAAAATTACCAAAATAAAAAACATAAATTGTATTTATATTGTATAAAAATGTTATTTAAAATTCTTTCGAAATTATAAATAAAATTGTTCTCTTCTACTAGTCGTGTTAGTTTTGAAAAACACTCGTAAAAAGACATACTTTATAATATTAATCTGTGACAGAACCTAAATATGTAAAAGAAATTTTTACACTATTGTTTAGACGAGATTAATCTTGAAGAAGTTTCAACAATTACTTGTAAGTTTCAATCTATAATTATAAGTCAAATAATTAAACTCTCAAAAGAGAAAAAAAGTCTCTTTACTCATTTTTTTTTACAAATGAATAAACAAATTATGAATTCAATTTCCGTTTTTGTTAGTACAAACTTTTCTAATACAATTTCGGATATCTTATAAACACTAATCTCGTCTGTGTATCCCAATGACAAGTGTTTAATTGATTTTATTTATACTATCTCTTCCTTTTAATCTATAAAATAACAGTATAAGTTTTAAAGAAAATTAATAATAAATTGTTTAAGACTATATAAATTGTTCAAATCAAGAGGTGTTACATAAAAATTTTTTACGATGAAATGAAGAACAGAACTTTTAAGTTTAACTTACGAATATTTCGTAGTGTTTTATTGTATTTGGTCGAGACTAAGAAACATAGGTTTGGACAAGGATAGTGTCAGAGGATTATTTCCATTAGCAGGGTTCTAATTTCTGTAAAAAAGGGGAGGTTTAAATATAAGTCAGTAAGTCCTTTAGGAAGGTTAATTCAGAGTCTAGCTAGTGGTAGTTGAAGAGGTGGTGATAGTGGGAATAAGTTCTGTAGGAACAACGGAAAAAAAAAAAAGATGAGTCATCTAACATTCCTGGAGATAAAAAGGGCGAATGAGAACGTAATAAGAACAAATACGAGTTATATCGTCAGTGTCAATCAGACAATTTATAAATTAGTGAAGTACAGTCAGACAAAAGTAGGAGGTGATGAAGGCACCACGGTGCAAAATGAGGTTCGTTTACAGTTTGTTCCAGAATGTGCCAAGTCCGAGAACAATTAGGGATATTACAATCGAGGATAAGAAGGCGGGAATAAATAAGATGAATTGGTGAAACGACAGGGACTTGTGAGATCTGTATGAGGGTACAGTTCCGAAAACGTGATAAAAGAAAAGGACTTTATAAGACTATAATAACTGGACCGAGTAAAGGAGTTCAAGTAATTCTTAAATGGGTTTATCATAGGAGCGTTCTGGAATGAACTGGTGGAATAAATATTAAAATTGACGAAAAATATCATCTGGGACAAAGTAAATGATGGAAATCGGAAAGAGTGTCGTGAACAAATTGAAACATTGAATGATACGACGATTCAGAGAAATCAGCACAGGTTGAGACACACTGGGGTATCTGCCGTCGGGTGGGCCGATAGGACAGGGACCCTAAGAGGTCCGTTCTTATCACCTCACCCAACGGTAAAGGAAGAGGTTTTGGACTTTCACTTTTACTTCAGCACAGGCTGAGGATCGCTAGGATACCTGACGTCGGATGGTCCGAGGAGGTAGGTACCCTGGAAGGGCCGTTCTCATGACCTCACCCAACGGTAACAAAAGAGGCATTGAATGATATACTATATGAGTAAATAAATCAAAAGATAAAGAATGAGGTTAACTCTTCTTTACTAAAGTCAAATCGAAAATGACAAAATCAAAAGACTATATAAAGATTTATTACGGACCTCGTACCATCCTTGAGTCATATATAACTGACTTACCTACTAACGTAGATGTGTATATAGAATTATATGATCCAAACTTGTTGAGGGAAGTCTGTACAAAGGAAGATGTTGACCGATCCAGTAGTTTGTGATGTAACTCTAACGTGGAAATGATTTACTTACCATACACTTGAGGTGACTATACAGATACCCAATCGTAACTACTAAAAATGTTGTCAAACCCCTTTGTCCGATAGTTCAACCGAAAGACTACCTAAAGGGTATTATTTCAATAAGAATGACATCGAAGAGTTTCAAGTAAAACCTCTTCCTGAAACTATAAGAAGTTAACTCACATATGAACTCAGAAAGGGTTACCGAGTTGTCCATTTCTGAGACAGATGTTGTGTCCTCTGTATCCTCTACGACGTAGTCCTTCTAGGGGACTTCCTTCGGTACCTTTGGGTGATTTCATAAGAACGGACCTCTTAGGTTACCTGTCTCCTCGGACTACACCATGTCAAGTACCCCATTGTTTCTCAACCTGTTTTGACTCGTTGACCTGTGTCTCAACTATTTTTATTACCTTATTCTTTCGAGTTGCAAAAAACAAAAGGAAAAAAACGGACAAATAAAGGTTTTAAGTTTATATTCCTCAGAATGACTTACGAACATTAAATTCAATTTTATAAAAAGTTTTAAGAGTCTCTCCTCAGATAATAATTAGATACAAAAAGAATGATCGTAAAATTTTAACATACGTACTACCTACCCTATTATGTACGTGACGAAAAACGAGACAAAGTGAAGAAACCTCTATTTATTACCGAAAAAGTGTCGTCAAGGTGAAGTAGATTAAGTCAGACTAAACTATGGAGGTAGCCCTTCATATCTAGTAAGTTTTGACTAACAAAACCCTTCAGAGTTGTCTATAAAGTATAAGTCACCTAATCGTATTCATCGTTCGATACTAAAATGTAGAACAAGATTTCCGGTTGACAATAAACCTGGGTTTCTACGGGATAAATGTTCGTCTTACGTTTCGTCCTATTAGACATCTCGAGGTACTTTTATATTCATTATCCAATGTGAATCCTTTGTACAATAAAACGTCAAAACCTAGATATGGAGTTAAAATTTCTTTTGACTCTCTTAGATTATTGGGTTCCACCCCCCCTTCTCGTTCCCTCCCCGTCTTCACGATTTATCTGTAAAGAGGGTTTTTTTGTATGTCTACTAGTTATTGGTGTGCTTTTCTACGAGTCATAGTGATTAATAGGCTTTGATGTTACTCCACAGTGAAGTGTGACTAGTCTTACCAGTAGTAGTTTTTCAGACGTTTACTATTTACGACCTCTCCCACACCTCTTTTCCCTCGGTAAGATGTCGCAACCACCCCTACATTGAACCATGTCAGTGATACCTCTTGTCGTACCTCCAAGGAATTTTTTGATTTTTATCTCCATGATATAATAGGTTGTTAGGGTGAGTGCCTGGATATAGGTCTCTTTTGGTATGTCATTCAGGGGGTGTCCATTTGGGAGTTCAACACTCGAGATTCTACGTTTGGACGTAATATAGTTACACTATGTACACTTTCATATGGAACAGGTAGAAGATTACGACTTTTAGGAAGTAGAGATGATAGAGGGTGGAAAAGAGGGTAGGGGTCAGTCATTGAGAAGAGCGCAGAAGTGATCTACAGTCGATAACATGATATAATGACATTAAAATTCCATGTTAGGACATTCCAATTTTATAAAAGAAATAAAAAACACAAACAAAAAATAAATAGTGAACACACTTTTAATAACGTTTGGATAAAGTCACGTAATAGTATATTGGGTAACACAATCAACCCATGGCTTCGATTGAAACAACCTAAATACTTGTTTAACCTGAAATTTTACACAAGAGTCTTACTTTAAACAAACAATTTGTCCCCCGAATGACATTAAAGTTTTATATGTACATGGGGTAAGAAGTAACGTCGTGATAATATGAACGTGAGGTAACAAGTAATGTCGTGATAAATATTATTGGTCCTGTACCTTCGTTGGGTTTAGAGGTGACTGTCTACTTACTTATTTCTTCTACATCATGTATATATTACTTCATAACGAGTTGGTAATTTTTTTAATTTATTACGGTAAACGTTGTTGTACCTACTTGGATCTACAACAGTATGACTCACTTCGTTCAGTCTGTGTCTATAGTACTATAACGAATATACACTTTAGAATTTTTTCTTTTACCATAGTAGACGTAAAGACTCCAACAACTATAAAGAGGGTCGTTAGAAATAAGTTCAAACACCCAGTAGGTCGGATCGTAAAGTGCACTACATGAGACGTATATTCAATTTATATTTTACTAATCGTATTTTGAGGAGTTAATAGTGTTATAAGAAAATCTATGTTGTCTCTTCAACAACAACAGGTAAGTGGGTCAACACAGACTGAGAAACACTGATGTATCTGTCGTTGTGAGGTCCGGAGGGACATGGAGTGGTAGAGGACTTCAAAAGACTGTAATTACAGATAACGTAGTCACTACGGTGGGTCGGTAGAGTAGGAGGTTACGGAAGAAGAGGAAGACAGGAGTTAGAAACGGTCGTAGTCCCTGAAAAGGTTACTCAGTGGACAAGTCTCCACTGGGTTTATGACCTCGAAATCAAAGTCGTAGTCAAAAAGGTTACTCATAAGTCCCAACTAAAGGAAATCCTAACTGACCGAACTATAGGAACGAAAGGTTTCCCGAGAGTCCTCTGAAAATGTCTTAGTGTCAAACTTCAGTAGTTAAGAAGCTACGAGTCGAAAGAAATACCAGGTCGAGAGTAGAGGTATGTACTGATGACCCTGCTAGTATAGGAACTGATATACCTGGAACCAACCCTCTCACTACAGACGAAAAGTTGTATGACAGAGCCAAACGATATCGAAAAGAAGGTTCTTCGTGACAGAAGAATAAAGTACCGACGTCAGTGGTAGAAGTCACTAAAATCTCAGGTTCTTCTCTTTTCGACAGTGACAAAGGTAATATTTTCGTTACTAGGTATTTTATTTGTGAACTATTCGACATGAAGTAATTTTAATTTTAGAGGACCAGATGACTTCTTTTTTACTTCTGTTATAGTTTTGTCACTTCTATTTTCGGTATCTAAACCCCCCTTTTACGAAATTTTTCTGTATCGACTACTTCGTAATAATAGGTTTTGTACGTTTCTTGCAAATTTTTAGTTATTTTAACATTTGTTATACTAATTTTTACACTTTTTCTTGAATTTTCTACAAAGTGGTTTCTATCATATGTCTACCGTTTATCTAATATTTTTTTCATGAGTTATATTGTACAGTAATCCCGTAACTTTTAATTTTATTGTTGTATAACAGTGGTACATGTATAATCTTTTCGGTTTGACTTTGTTACTGACGAAATTTACGACTGGTCCGACACCTCGTTCCTCTTGAAAGTAAACGATGACGTACACACACACAAACACAATCATCGAGTCAGCACAGGTTGAGACGTTAGGATACTTGACATCGGGAAGTCCGAGGAGTCAGGTACCTTAATAGGTCCGGTTCTTATGGCCTCACCCAATGGTAAAGGAAGAGGTCTCTCAGTAATGACTCTCCTTACACTTAACCACGTCGGTGGAACATTCTGTCCGACTGTAATTTATTATTATGATTATGTATACGACTGAGACACTAGTTTGTTAAAGAACGAATCTAAATGGGTTGGTTGAATTTTGAAAACAAGTTTGTATTCGGACTTACCTTTCTACCCTTACCTCATACAGTTCCGACATATAACAGAGGGACAAATAAATTGAATATACGTCTTCTATAGTACTCTTCACGACCCGACTTAATTCAAGTTGGTCCTTAGTTCTAACGACCCTCTTCATAGTTATTGAAGTCTGTACGTCTACTGTAGTGGGAATACCGTCTTTCACTTCTTCTTGATTTCTCGGAGAACTACTTTCACTTTGTCCTCTCACTTTTTCAACCGAATTTTAAGTTGTAAGTCTTTTTTTTTTTTTTTTTTTTCTAGTACCGTAGACCAGGGCAGTGAAGTACGGTTTATCTACCCCTTCGTTACCGTTGTCACTGTCTGAAATAAAACCCCACGAGGTTTTAGTGACCTTTACCACTGAGGTCGGTACTTTAATTTTTTACGAACGGAGAACCTTCTTTTTAATATTGGTTGGAGCTGTCGTATAATTTTTCGTCTCAGTACTAAAACGGTCTTTCCAGGTAGATCAGTTTCGATACCAAAAAGGTCATAAGTACATACCTACATTCTCCACCTGATATTTCTTTCGACTCGAGACTTCTAAACTACGAAACTTGGTACCACCATCTCTTCTGAGAACTCTCAGAGAACCTGACGTTCTTCTAGGTTGGTCAGGTAGTATATCCTTTAGTCAGGACTCATAAATAACATTCCTAACTATGACTTCGGTTTTGAGGTTATGAAACAGATGGACTACGTTTCTTGACTGAGTAAAAAATTTTATATTTAAATAAATAAAATTAACCTCCAATTAATGAAATGTTATAACATAACCAAAACGGTATGTAATTGCACTTAGGTGGTGTCCATATGTGCATAAGGGGTAGGACTTGGGGGGAGGGAGGAGGGAGGGGCATGATAGGGAGACCCAGCAGAGTCACGTGGTCGGGGTCCGTAGGTCACAGTACGTAGCTTGGACCTGACCGCTAAACAAAGCATATACTATAATATGTACAAAGTTACGGTAAGAGCGTTTAATAGGGTGGGAGTGGGAGAGGGTATCTCAGGTTTTCTCACAAGGTATGTAGACACAGAGAAAACGACAGAGTGTATGTCCCAATAGCAATGGTAGAAAGATTAAAGGTATATATACGGACTGAGTAAACTTTTCTGGGACTACGACCCTTTCAAACTTCCGTCTTCCCCTGCTGTCTCCTACGCTACCAACTTACCGTAGTGGCTGTACTCAAACTCATTTGAGGACCTCAACCACTGTTCCTCCGGACCTCATGACGTCAGGTACCCCAGTGTTTCACAGTCTGTGCTGACTCACTGACTTGACTTGACTTCGGACTTACTCTTACAAAATATCGTCGAAATAAATATTAAAGGTTTTGAAACTTCTTTAGTTCGACGAGAACTCATCTTACGTACTTATTTACTTTACACCATGTATCTCCTTTACCTTATCACGAGTCACCATTTTTATTTCGTGGATGGTCCGATACTTTTCTGTTCTTCTTCGAATTATTTATGATTCACTTTTTCCGATTACACTTTTACGACGTACGACAAACTAAGATTTACTTACAGTAACACCTTTTCTCTTTTTAGTATTTCTGTCCCTTTTCTAGTCACAAAAGGTCCTTAGTCGTTCTCTTTTCTTCCCTTGTGTCTCTTAAAATCCCGTGACTCTTATAAGACATAATATAATTTCACTACCTATACACGATAATATGGAAACGAGTTTGGGTTTCTACATGTTGGGGCTCTCAATCGGGATTACAATTGATACTTTCAACCCACATTACTAGACAATTACATCCAAATAGTCGACATTACTTGTATGGTGATATTCCGTCCTACAGTCATATTTTATAACACGTAAGAACCCACACCCCATCATATACGCTCAAGACTCAAGAACTCTCACGATCTCAGTATCAAGTAAAATGACACTGAACTGATGAAATTTTTTAATTATTTTTTGAAAAAAAGACGTGGGTTATATTAAACTGAAGGTACCACCGAGTCACCATTCCTTAGGTGAACGGTTGCGTTCTCGTCGTCCAACTAGGAAATTAGTCCTTCTAGGGGACCTCTTCCTTTACCTTTGGGTAAGGTCATAAGAAAGGACCCTTTAGTACCTTCGACTAGGACAATGTTGATATGGTCTTCAAAATTGAGTTGTAATCGGTAAGACATCAGTAAACTATAAACTTCGTTTAACCTTTCCATTGTTTCAAGTTTTTCACCCACGGAGTACTCGACTAACTTTTAATTTTTTTTTTTACAACAAAACTCCATAACATAAGAGAATAAGAGACGTTTGTCGTTACTTGGTGAAGAATTAGTCTAATACTGTACCTTACTTTCCACCTAAAATATACTGTTGGTCGCTACTGGTCGAGTCATTAACCTGTCTCTTATTCGAGATTTCGTAGAGGGTCTCGGTTTGAACGTGCGTTTTTACCGGTGTCAGTGACAAACCATCAGACGACGGACAGATCAGGTGATATTAAAAAAATTAGGGTCGGTTTGGTAATGTAGACTCTTCATTTGAGTCGTTCAGTAACTTTACGTGACTTTTGACATTTCGGATGTCGTCCCTGACTAGTTATCTTTCCCGGGCTAAGAAGACGTACTGTTACAGGTTGACGTCCAACATGTTGGTTGTGATGTTGTAAACTTACTTAACACGATGTTTCAAAACGTAGTAACGGCATAAGTGGACTAGAGGTGAAGAAGTTCATAGAGTTCTTGAAAAACGTTCTTTGTGGTAGTCTTGTCAGAAAACCTGAGACACCCTCTCCCTCTCCCACCCTACTAAACCCTCTTACCGTAACTTTGTACATATTATAGTATATACTTTACTCAGCGGTCAGCTCCAAGTTACGTACTATGACCTACGAACCCCGACCACGTGACTCTGCTGGGTCTTCCTACCATGCCCCTCCCTCCTCCCTCCCCCAAGTCCTACCCCTTGTGCACATATAGACACCACCTATGTACAACTACATACCGTTTTTGTTATGTTATCACATTTCATTAATTGGAGGTTAATTTTATTTATTTAAATATAATTTTTATTTATTTATCTTCATTGTTAAAAATTTTTTTAGTATTTCTTCTTTACGAAGGGTTCGTAAGTGACTTAATACTTAGTACCTAAAAATACGATGTCCTCATTTGTTTGAATGAAGAGTAACCGTTTTAACACAACTAAAATTACTAAGGATAAAACTCATTATTTCTATGCAAACTCGGATCAATATTACTGAATTTTAGGTGCCAGACTTTGGTGTTAATACACCATTATGTAGTATCCTTGTTTGTTGAAAAGTTATATTCACAAGTCTGTTATATAGAAAAATAACAGAGATCTTGTATGTTTGATAAATATTTTCAACGATATCAAAGTAGGGGAAAAAGATGTACCAATTTAGCTATGGAGGAAAAAAAGGGGGAATTGCCTTAATATATTACGAACTAATATAGAATAAAAAATTTTTTTTCTATCTTTTTTATAACTACCAGTCTACAAACGTAGTAGTGTAGAAAGTGTCGTGTACTAAGTCAAGTTAGTGTGACTCGAGATATGAAAGATATTGTAAAACTTTGTAAAGTATCAAAAACGATAGTAAAAATAAAACACCAAGTACTAATTATTCAACGAATGTATAGAGGTCGTTTTGTTTCACGTTCGAAAAATACCAAATCAAAAAAAAAAAAAGTTATTAGAAAAATTTTTTATACTAATAAATGGTTTGTTTTGTAGACACTTTTAAAACAAAAACGAAAAAAGTGATCATATATTGTAAATGAAACGTCCCTGTTTAAATTCAACTTATTTACATAAAGAGACTAGGGGTAATGTAAAAAAGAACGTTATAATATACTTTAATCTCTAAAGAAAAATCGGATGTCCGTGAATCTTGGGGTTTAAGTTCGATTGAAAGTTGGTGTACACTAGTATAATTACTTTTATTGAGTATACTGTTGTTTTACTTCTTTTTCAACATCCACATGGTTTACCCTAAAAGGTCAATATTGGTCATTATATTAATTTGACAAGTCTTTATGTGAAATAGATTCTGTCACATTAACGACGTAGATTTGGAAATCGACATGACTACCGTTCCTTAAATTAAATTTTAAGTCTCGATCAAAGGATAAATTTAGATAATCAAAGGATCTTTTATTCTGAGTTATCAGAGGTGTATCTAAATTTGAAAGGTGGTTATAGGGAGGGAGGATTTTAAATCTCCACCCTTATCCGTAAAAATACACAGAGAACCAAAACCAATACGACGGTTTATAGAAATCACTAACACGAAAAGATCAATTCAAAGGGTCCGGTTTTTCGTGTGCTAGAAGAAACTAAGTCGAGAAAGATTGAGACGACTAGGTTACTCTAAATCGGTGAATAAGGAAGTCTATCAAACGGTGTAGGAAGACCATTATGTGTAGAGAAACTTAAAGAGACGGAGAGTCATCTGTATTGTTAGAACTAAAGAAGATTCAAAAGTTATAACATTCGAGGTCCTTTTGTAAAGAACGTAGTAGTTGAACGGAGACCTCGTGACTCCCTTCGTATCAATATTCATTTAAATAATGTACGGGTTGAAGGGTTATGTATTTTCGACCTAACCCCACTTTTCTCTTTCGGGAGATATTATAAAGAATGAGAGAAAAAAGGTTTTTGTAAAGAAAAGAAGACGTAGAACTTTGAGAAAAAAAAAAAAGGAGGGGAGATCTTGTATTTCTGTCTTATTTTAGTATCACGTCTTACAACGAAATGATTGGTGTGATAAAAGGATGTAACGGATTTTAAAATACTGTGTAACGGTTTTGGTGTTTTCTAACCAAAAATACAATACTGTCTTGTGTCGTCTTTATCTTTTCTCTTAGAACCTTACTTTTGGGGAAACATCAATATTAAGAATCACTGTATAAAGTAATAGAGAAATATTGATTTCTTTCCAAAATTCCAGATCAGAATATGTATATCATTACGGAAAGGTTAAAGTTTTTCTCTACCTGAACCCTTAATTTTACATCTACTCATATAGGTTGATTATAAGGATATCAGAGTGAAAGTTTTGAAATTCAATAATAGGGATCTTTAGACTCCAAACGATAAGACCACTAATGAAGGTCTCTATCTTACTAAGGTAATCTCTTTTTACTAAAAGTTTTTAAATTGATAGTAAAACAACTTTGACAATAATTGTTATTTTTTTACATATTTTGTCACAGTATCATTGGTTAGTTCACTAATTGACCTATATATCTTCTTTATTTCAACCATGATATGTTAGACCTATTACTCCATGTACCGACTCTTAGATTCCCAGATCTTCTTTAAATTTCGAACTGTCATATAAATGGTCTGGATAGGTAAACATAATTGACTTTAAATTCGGATCTCATACCATCTCTAAACCGGTTCTTTTTATACATTTAATTGACATCCCAGTTGTGGTCTTGAGAACGGGAACTAAATTGTTAACAGAAATTTTTCTATAACAGTCTTTTTATTAATATTTCTCTCTGTTTTTCTATAAAAACGTTTTAGGTTTTCGGTTCCTGGTGAAGACTATCTTAATAAAACATGTTAAAAGTTCTTTTAGTAATACTCCATAATTATTGAAACATAATTTATCGGGTTATTGAGAAATTTTAACTTCAACTTAAGAAAAAGTTACAGTAAAACCTCAATAAACTTTCTTTAAAATAGAGACAAAAAGTCAACTTTAAGTCTATATTTATACCTGGTTATTACATCCATCCCATTTTTTTTTTTTACAAAGTTAATACACTAAAGTTTGATACTGGTTAAAATAGTATTTCAGTAATATTCTTATGATCGTGGATCGATAGTTTTATTGGAGTAAGAATATAAACAGATTCAAAAAAAGATTACTTTTGTCTTTAAAAAGTGTAATTGTCTTAGTATTTTATCTAAGTAACCTCTTCCGTTGCCGTTAGGTGAGGTCATGAGAACGGACCTTTTAGGATACCTACCTCCTTGGACTATCCGATGTCAGGTACCCCAACGTTTCTCAATCTGTACTGGCTCACTGAAATGAAAGTGAAAAGTGAAAGTACGTAACCTCTTCCTTTACCGTTGGGTGAGGTCACAAGAACGGACCTCTTAGGGTCCCTACCACCTCGGACCACCCGAAGACAGATACCACAGTATGTCTCAGCCTGTGCTGACTTCGTTGAATCGTCGACGTCGTCGTTTTACCTAAGTATCGACCGGTTCAGATTGATATAGGTTATTTTTTACATTTCCTTTAATGACATTCATCCTTTCTTTAAGTATAAGAACAATCTTTCAAAAGACAAAAATAAAAGTTGTTTTAAGTTAAAAGTTCATCGATGGTTCATAATTTGAACTATCTTTATTTGTATATATATATATATATATATATAGTATATATATAGTACGAAACTTTCTATGTTTTCATCCAGAAACATTCTTCCAATTTTTTTTGAACAATTGATCATCTTGTCACAGAAAGTAGTCAGGAGTATAGAATTGCTCAGTAACTCGTGACATTAGAGACTTAGTGGAAACTCTAGTAAGAAAGAAATGCACTTTTTGTTATGTATAAGTATCAGTAAATTAACGAGACACTAGGTCAAGACACCTTAGGTACTTCACATTGTTTGACGGAAACAAAATAGGACGAAAGAGACAAGGAAAATCAAGTCTGACCACGTAAGAAACGATCATGTTAGGGTAAATATAAGGACCGAGGGTGACTCTATCCACTATGCAGGTACTGAGTATGAGTAATAAAAATAGTCGATGTAAGGGTCCTAGGGGAAGTCTCTTTCGCAAGAGTAAAAAAAAACACAATTCCTATCCGACTTTTTAAAGATAGGAGTTTAAGAATAAAGAAGCAAGAAGTGGAAAGAAACAAATAGAGAGAGAAAGGTGTAAAGTGACATTCTTCAGTAGTCCTTGGTTAGAGGAGGAAATTTTGAAACGAATGTTCAGAGGAGTCCATTATGAGTTAAGGTGACCTTTGTTTAAAACAGAAGGTGTTTTATGACCTCGTGTAAGGTCAACTCCACCCAAAAGACAAACAAACGTAACTGTATAATATTGTTTTTGACGAAAAAAGAGGACAAAGGTTATTGTTCAAGAGTAAAGGTATACACTGAAACGGTCTCTCTGGTATTATAGTAAAATAAAAAAAAGTCCGTAGAGTTTTGAGTAGGTGGACGATGGGTAAGAGATTCGGTCCGAAGTTGTCATGTACTTGACTCTTAAAGGTCTAAGAGTTCGACCTAAATCTTTTCTGTCTCCTTGGTCTTAAGTTTAACGGTTGTAGACAACTTAGTACCTTTTCCGTTCTCTCAAGGACTTCTCGTAGATGTAGACGAGGTAACTGATACGATTTCGGAAACTGACACACCTAGCGTGGTTTGACGCCTTTTAAGAATTTCTCTACCGTCTAGTGTAATGGACGGAGGACTCTATAGACATACGACCAGTTCCTTGTTATCAATCAGACTTGTACCTTATTACCTGACCAAGGTTTAACCCTTTTCTCATGGAGTTCCAACGTATAACAGTGGGACGAATAAATTGAATATGTGTCACATGTAGTACGCTTTGCAGCCTGAAGTACTTGTTCGACCTAAATTGTAACGGTCTTCCTTATAGTTATTGAAGTCTACACGTCTACTACGGTGGGAATACTGTCTTTCTCTTCTCCTCGATTTCTCAGAGGACTACTTCCACTTTCTCCTCTCACTTTTTCAACCGAATTTTGATTTTGTTTGTTTGTTTGTTTGTTTGTTCTACTACCGTAGATCAGGGTAGTGAAGTACCGTTTATCTACCCTTTTGGGACCTTTATGATAAAAGAACCCGAGGTTTTAGTAACGTCTACTAATGAGGTACTTTAATTTTCTCCGAACGAGGAACCGTCTTTTCGATACTGGTTGGATCTGTCGTATAATTTTTCGTCTCTGTAAAGAAAAGGTTGTTTACAGGTACATCAGTTTCGATATAAAAAAGGTCATCGGTACATACTTACACTCTCGACCTGATATTTCTTCCAACTTATAACTTGTTGTTGATACCACAACCTCTTCTGAGAACTCTTAAACAACCTGACGTTCCTCTAGTTTGGTCAGTTGGGACTTACTTTAGTCAAGACCTATAAGAAACCTCCCTGACTTCGACTTCGATGTTATGAAACTTGTGGACTATACTTCTCGGTTGAGTAATCTTTTCTGAGACTAGGACCCCTTCTAACTTTCGTCCTTTTTTCCTGCTATCTCTTGTTCTACCAACCTACCGTAGTGACGGAGCTATCTACACTCTAACTCGTTCGAGGCCCTCTACCACTTCCTGTCCCTTCTGAACAACAACGGGTACCCCAGTGTCTCACCCTGTGCTGACTCGTTGACTTGTCGCTATGATGAAGGAACGAATCATAAACAATGTCCTCTTGTAGTGGGGATTAAGATTTCAGGTATAAACAGACGTTTATCACAGTACTGTCTAAAACATAAAACAACAAGTTTTTTGTCTTTAAATAAAAAGACAAAATTCCCACGTTTCAGGTTCTCGATTCACGACCATTTCAACAAAAAACTACTCTCAAAAGAAGAACTCGTAAGAAACCGTACCTGAAAGAAACCCTAACCTTACTTTTGACTGGAAAAGGTCAGGGCACCAGTGACGACTCGAAAGGTTTAGACGACCGTATAACTGTCGTCGTGAAAGTATCGTAGTAGAAAGTCCTAAACTTCGTCGAGTTGACCTTAAGGTAGTGGAGGTGATCGAAACAAGCATCACTACGAAAGATTCCGGGTGAACTGAAGTGTAAGGTCTTACAGACCGAGATCCACTCACTAATGTGGTAGCACTAATAGACTCAACACTTCTAGAAAAAACATGCCAAGAATACACATAAGAACTGTAGAGAAGAAGTACAGAAGACGAAGACAATCCAGGTATGGTGAAGACAGGAAATAACTCGGGTAGTAACGTACTTTATAAGGGAACGATAGAGATTAAAAGAACTGCTCTAGAGATCAAAAAGGGTAAGACAACAAAAGAGATAAAGAAACGTAACTAGTGACTCCTTCCGAAAGAATAAAGAGGAACGATAAGGAACCTTGAGACGTAAGTTTTCCCTTATAGAAAGAAAAAGAGGAAACAAAAAACGAAGAGAAGAAAAGTGTTTATAAACATTCCGGAGGAGTCGGTCGGTAAAACGAAATAACGTAAGAATAGGTACCCCTACAAGAACTAGGGACAAAGGACATTTTGTAGTACTTGGAGGCAGGTATCAAGTAGTCCATGAGACAGATAGTCTAGATCAGGGAATTTAGATAAAGAGTGAAGATGACATATTAGTAATCCCTAAACTAAATCTAGTATGGACTTGCCAGATCACCAAAAGGGATGAAAGAAGTGAAATTCAGACAAAACCGTTATTCCTTAAGTACTAGACTCGGTGTCAGTCGAGAACCAGAACAAAAACTACTGATATATCTCGTAGAGGTAGAAACCGACGTTTCTTATATTGGTTAGACTAAAGCCACAATTGGTAGACCATTACAGGTGGACATCTCAACAGAGAACACAACAACCTTCTTCCACAAACGATATTGGCCACGCAAGAGAACCGTTTTGAGATCGGAAACTAGACGCAGTAAGGTATGAGGTTCTGGTTTAGACGGACAATGAGGTCCACAAAGAACTGAAGGATGAAAGCGTTAGGTCAGGGGACATTACTTTTCCTGTAGAAAAAACGTACAATCAAGATTTTCAAGAACATCCAGAAGTGTCTTGGCAAGTTGAAGTCGAAGAAGTTTCTTACGAGTTTGATGTCGTGTTAACGGGAGTAGAGTGTACGATCATTTCATTACGAGTTTTAATAGGTTCGGTCCTAAGTCGTCATACACTTGGCACTTGAAGGTCTACAAATTCGATCAAAATCCTTTCCGTCTCCTTGGTCTCTAGTTTAACGGGTGTAGACTACATAGTAGTTTTTTCATTCTCTAAAGGTCTTTTTGTATATAAAGACGAAATAACTGATACGGTTTAGGAAACTGACACACCTAGTGTTATTTGACACCTTTTAAGACTTTCCCTACCCTTATGGTCTGGTGGACTGGACGGACAACTCTTTGGATATACGTCCAGTCCTTCGTTGTCAATCTTAATCTGTACCTTGTTGTCTGACTAAAGTTTATCCTTTTCCTCATGTAGTTCCGATATATAAGAGTGGTACGAATAAATTGAATATACGTCTCATATATTACTTTTTACGAACCGACCTCCTTCGTGTTCGATCTTAGTTCTAACGGTTCTCTTTATAGTTATTGGAGTTTATACGTCTACTGTGGTGGGAATACCGTCTTTCACTTCTCCTTGATTTTTCGGAGAACTACTTTCACTTTCTCCTCTGACTTTGTTCAACCGAATTTCGAGTTGTAAGTCTTTTGTTTCTAGCACCGTTAGCCAGGGTAGTGAAGTACCCTTTATCTACGTCTTTGTCACCTTTGTCACAGTCTGAAATAAAATGACCCGAGGTTTTACTGATGTCTACCACTAACGTTGGTACTTTTTCTTTCTACGAATGACGAACGTTCCTTTCAATACTGGTTTGATCTATCGTATAACTTTTCGTCTCTGTAATGAAACGGTTGATTGCAGGCAGGTTAGTTCCGATAACAAAAAGGTCGCCAGTACATACATACACTCTCAACTTGACACTTCTTTCGACTCGCGACTTCTTAACTACGAAAACTTGACACCATAAACTCATCTGAGAACTCTCAGCGAACCTGACGTTCCTCTAGATTGGTCAGGTAGGATTTCCTCTAATCAGGACCCACAAGTAACCTTATTGACTAAGATTTCGACTTTCAGGTTATGAAGCCGGTGGAGTACGTTTCTCAACTGAGTAACCTTTTCTGGGACTACGACTCTCTCGAACTCTCGTCCTCCTTTTCCCCTGGTATCTCTTACTCTACCGACCTACCGCAGTGACTGAGCTACGTGTACTTAAACCCACTTGAGGCCCTAAACGACTACCAGTACCTCCGGACCGGACGACGCTAAGTACCTAACGTTACTCAGCCTGTATTGACTCGTTGACTTGACTTGAGAAGGACTCAATAGTTTGACCCCCAATACTTATGACTACCATATATTAACTCAGTTATTGTCATAAAATCTTACATTCAAAACATTTCTTAAATTCGTTCAACCTTTTGGACCCTAAACCTAGTACTTTCTATACTTTAAACTTATTTCTATACTTATCGATACTCTTTTAAGACAAAAGTCGTCCATAGATTAAAAATTGAAACTAACTTTGTGGAGACTTTTGTACATTCACAACGATTTTATAAAATTATTACGTGAGTAATTTACAAGTACTATTATAAACTCCCGAAGGAACCATCGAGTTTACCATTTCTTAAGTGGACGTTATACTCTCTGGACCTAAGTTAGGGACCCAAACCCTTCTATCGGATTTGTTTTCGTAACGTTGGGTGAGGTCATAAGAACGGATTTCTCAAGGTAACTGTCTCCTCGGACCGTCCGGTGTCAGGTACCCCAGCGTTTCTAAACCTGTACTGACTCTGAAAGTGAAAGTAATTCCCTTCCGTCCTGGAGTCTCCCCATTATCTTTTTGTAACGGAAGTAGAAGATCTACAAACTTCTTAATCTGTTTAAGTTCGAACAAACAAAAAGTACCGGAATCTATTTTTACACGTCACAGGTGGGTATCATATTCTGACGACAAAGGAAGAAGGAGGACGTTTTTAACCATGGGATATCGGGCTCCGTAATTAAATTCATATTTAAACTTTACTATAATGAGTGACACTTCTTATAAAGTTTCTTTTATAGGACAAACTTTTATGACGATTGTACCAGTCCTTTCAGAGGTGTCTCTAAACCATTTGACCTCGTTCGGGGGTCGGTTCAAAAGTCGGGAATGTGTTCAGTAAAACAAGTAGTTATTTTAAGTTCAATACTTATATAACATCTTATCATTATTCTTGGTATAACAGATGTTCGTGGACGATATTCGTCAGTGTGTAGAAGAGATTCCCTGTGTTAACATTGACTTTATGCCAAGTCAAGTCAAGTCAACGAGTCAGCACAGGCTGAGAAACACTGGGGTACTTAGCGTCGTGTTGTCCGGAGGGACAGGTAGTGGTTGAGGGCCTCAAGTAAGTCTGAGTACACGTAGCTTAGTCACTACAGTAGGTCGGTAGAGTAGGAGACAGCAGGGGAAAAGGAGGACGGGGGTTAGGGAGGCTCGTAGTCTCAGAAAAGGGCACTCAGTTGAGAAGCGTACTCCACCGATTTCATGACCTCAAAGTCGAAATCGTAGTAAGGAAAGTTTCTTTAGGGTCCCGACTAGTGGAAGCCTTACCTGACCAACCTAGAGGGACATCAGGTTCCCTGAGAGTTGTCAGAAGAGGTTATGGTGTCAAGTTTTCGTAATTAAGAAACAGTCAGTCGAAAGAAGTGTCAGGTTGAGAGTATAGATATGTACTGGTTACCTTTTTGGTATCGGAACTGAGCTGCCTGGAACCAAACCGTTTCATTACAGAGACGAAAAGTTAACGATAGATCCAACCAGTATTGAAAAGAAGGTTCCTCATTCACACAAAATTAAAGTACCGACGTCAGTGGTAGACATCACTAAAACCTTGGGTTTTTATATTTCAGTCGGTGACAAAGATGACAAAGGGGTAGATAAAGGGTACTTCACTACCCTGGTTTACGGTACTAGAAGCAAAAGACTTACAACTCGAAATTCGGTTGAAAAACAGAGAGGAGAAAGTGAAAGTAGTTCTCCGAAAAATCAAGGAGAAGTGAAAGACGGTATTTCCATCACAGTAGACGTATAGACTTCAATAACAATAAATAGGTCTGTTAGAACTAAGGTCGAACACGAAGAAGGTCGGGTCGTAAAGAGTACTACATGAGACGTTTATCAATTTGTTCGTCCCACTGTCATATGTCGGAACTGCATGAGAAAAAGGATAAACCTTGGTCAGACAACAAAGTACAGGTCAAGTTTGACAACGAAGGAGTGGACGTATATCCAAAGAGTTCTCCGTCCGGTTCACCAGACCATAAGGGTAGAGAAAGTCATAAAAGGTGTCAAATAACACTAGGTGTGTCAGTTTCCGAAACCGAATCAATCATTTGGTCTTATCTCCAAAAAGACCTTGAGAGAAGGAAAAAGGTACTAGGTCGTCTACAACCGTTAAACTAGAGACCAAGGAGACGGAAAAGATTTTGGTCGAACTTGTAGACCTTCAAGTGCCAAGTGCGTGACGACTTCGGACCAAACCTCTTAAAACTCGTAATGAAATAATCGTACACTCTACTCACGTTAACACGTGAGTTAACGTTAAATTTAGATGTGTTTTGGACGTACGTTAAAAGGTTTTTCATCTACAAGTTTTAATATTCCTTTATTCTCTTTTACCAACTCTCATTCTTAATTGATTTCTTGTCCAATTGTATAATCTTCAGTTCTTACACTTTATAAATTACACAAACTACTTTGTTTTATAACTTGACTTATTCGTTCTCATCGTTAGTCACTGAAATTTCGTATTAGTTCATCTAACTTTTACTTATTATTAAGAGGTTCTTTTATTTTATCTCTGATTATGGACCCGTTTACCCTGAGTTTAATCTTAGAAATTAAACATCTTTTGGATTATTTTAATAATAATAAGACCGATGTTCGTTCGGTATCTAGAACAGGTGAAAGTTTTCTTTCTATAACGTGTCCTTACTCCTCTATTAGACTCTCACGTAGACGACGTCTAATGGTAGACAAGATTATATCTATAGAACATATATTACCACATCAATTGGTAATATTTTTAACGGTGAGTTTTTCCCCATTTCACATCGGTTACCCTTAAAAGAGACACTGATCTCTCGAGTTTGTTCCCAAGTCATGTTGGATCTCCCCACCGTACCCCTACCTCCACCTTCCTTCCAAGTTAAACCTCCCCTGTACCCATTTGGATACCGACTAAGTACGACTACAAACCATCTTTGTTTGTGTTATCAGATTTCGTCAATGAGTGGTTAATTTTTATTTATTTAAATAAAATTTTTCCTACCATCAACCTCCTGGTTCTATCGGTAACCGGATCTCGTTAAGATTTTAAGTTAAACAGTTCACAACATCTAAGGAACTAATGCACAATTTTGATCCTTAGTGACTTTAAAATTAAAGACGAAAGACCTGAGACCAAAAACAGGAGACTCAGTAGGAAAGATCGAGTACTTACATAGTGTACAAATTTGACTCATGTAAGATAGTTGGACAACGAACCGTTATATTAACCCTTGGGATTTTGGTGAAAAGTTATAATCGAGAGAGACGGAAAAAGTTGGTTCGACCTTCTCAAAAATGACTTATTAAAGTTAAAGATCTAGAGGGTATTTAAACTTCTCTAAACCTCAGTTCAGTACAAGGGAAAGAGAAATTGTCAATTAAGGAGTTTCAGGTAAAAGACAATGTAAAATGGTACTGGTCGTGCTTCTTTTTGTTTTTGTTTTTGTCTTCGAAGTTATGATACGGACTTTTAGAGAAGTCGGTTTAAATAGTAGATGTACCAGACGAAGGATGGATTCATATTTGTTTTAAATGACAAAAGATAACTAAAAGTTACAAAAAATGAAGGAAAACGTAGGAGTGACTATACAAGTTTCATCTAAATATTTTTATTTTCAGAGAAATTCTGTTTAATCTGAAGTATACAGTGTAGTTTTGAAAAAGTCGGAATCATGTAGCGGGTTAAGGTTTCGATGAAGGTATATCTATTTATACCCGATGACGTCTTTAATTTTAATTTTTATGCACAAGTATGTAACAACGTATTCTTATCATAACGTTTGAATCGTCGTTTTGTTTGTCTATTTTTGATACAAATAGTAAAGTGTGTCAAAGACACCTGGTCTTCAGACCTATACTAAATCGAACCAGAAGACATTCCCAAGTCAATACCTCAACCAGTCTAAAGACGTGACCAAATATAGACCTCTTCTTTGGTGAAAGTCCGAGTACACCTAACAACCGTCGTGATTCAACGGACGTTCAATAGTCTAAACTCCCGTAGACTGACAGACGACCTGTTTCACTTTTACAATCGACGAGTCAGAAAAGGCTGAGAAACACTGGGGTACCTGATATATCGGGTGATCCTAGGAGACAGGTACCTCAAGAGGTCCGTTTTTATGATCTTACCCAAAAGTAAGGAAAGAGGTCCCCTAGAAGGGCTGGGTCCCTACCTAGTTTTGGCCCAGAAGACGTAACATCTGTCTAAGAAATGACAGACTCAGTAGTCCCTTCGAGTGGACAATCGGTTTCCGACGGAATTTAAGGAACAGTTTTTCGTCTAGTACCGTATTGGAGAAGATTCGGTCGTTCTCTGTCTCGAGTGTTTTAACCGATGTATTTGATCTGTCGTAAAATACTCACATCCTTTTTTACTAAAATACTCTTGTAATTCTGGTCTAGGTGCATTAATTCAAGGACTATACTGTTTCGTTACTCAATCTTATTTTTTATAGACACTATATAAATTGATACAACTTTAATAAATAGACCAACATATTTAATCCCCTTCTGAAATACGTGTATATCTTTTATTTCCCAATTCTAGATAATTAGGTTACTTCTTTTCCACGTTTCGAAAATTATACTTTTAGGGACCCAACCCTTCTAGGAGACCTCTTCCTTTACCGCTAGGTGAGGTCCTGATAACGGACCTTTTAGGGTACCTTTCTCCTCGGACCATCCGATGTCAGGTATTTGTGTAGATTTATTTATATTTGTGTAAATACTCAGTCCGTATTAATTTCTTCTATCGTATTATGTTTACTGTTTTATAATGGTTACCTTACTATAACCTTTATATATTTAATACCTAGTTACTCACAATAGTAGGACGGTTATTTTCTTTCGTTTTTTACCAGTAGAATTATCTATGTCTCTTATATAAACTTTTTATAGATATAAGATACCCTGATTTTTAATCAAAGTCTTTTGTTCCTTATATTTCATAAAAAGAGTAACAGTATTATGTAACTATTTTCAGATAACATATAGATTGTACACCATTTTATAACTCTATGTAAAAGACTTAACCTTTATTTCTTTGTTATGTAGTAGTGATAATATAATTTTTATGTCGTACGAACCCCGACCACGTACCCCTACTGGGTCTCTCTACAATACCCCTCCCTCCACCCTCCCCCCAAGTATTTTTTATTTATTTATTTATTTATTTATTTATTTATTTATTTCACAGACACTATAAAGTGTTTTATAGTTGTGATAGGAACTCTAAGTTCGATATAAAAAGTATTTCTTTTTGTTATTTATATTTTTGACATTTTAGTTGTTTTCACATTAAATTTTATTAAACAAATATAAACCAACTTTAATTAATTTTCATGGATTTTTCGACCTCTTGATATGATATAGAGCCCAACATTCTATCTTATAGTGGTTGTATAATTAATAGGGTTGTAAATGGTACCTAAGATCTATTTAAGTCCCTTTTGTGACGTCCAAATAACCTTTGAATCTTCGACTGGTGTTACACATGTCTTCTTGTTACCGAATGCCATTGGTTTTATGAATTCTTCTAGTAACTGTCCTATGTCATTCTTTATATCTAATGGTCAATAGTTTCTAATAGTGTTTCGATGTAATTGATTCTTTGTAAAATACTCACATCTTTATTTATTAAACTACTTACGTAGTTTTGGTCTAGGTACGTTAATTCAAGGACTGTACTGTTTCGTTACACTTTCTTTCACTTTAACTTTCAGTGAGTCAGGACAGACTGAGAAACGTTGGGACACCTGATATTTCAGGTACCTTAAGAAATTCGGTCTTAAGATCTCACCCAGTTATTTAGTCTTATTTTTATAGACACTACAAAATGATGTTACTTTAACTCATATGACATTTAATCCTATTCTGAAATACGTGTATGTCTTTTATGTCCTAATTCTTGAGAATTATGTTACTTCTTTTACTTGTTTGGAAAATTATGTTTTTATCCGTTTACAAAACTTGTTCCTATCGGATCTTCTTCTTTGGATCCAGATATTCGGATTTTGTGTTACAATCGGGAGTGACTTAGTGTCAGTTGGAGTAATCTATGTGTGGTCGAACCGTTTATAAAATCTTCTGAAAATCAAAAAGTCATAGCCACTGTTGTATCTCTTTGTTATTTATAATAGGTAACTTCTTCCACCACTTAAAAGTGTTTAGATTAAACTTTTAGTAAGATCGTAATAGATCATTAAAACTTTAAATTTATAAAGTATTAAGTCATTAAAGTCTTGGTATAAAGAAAGTCTCTTCCTGAAACTGTATACGTGGTTTGTTTTACGTGTTTTACAAGTATCGTTTCTAAAAAATTATATTTTAATCATTGACTGTATAGTTGTCGTCGTATCTCTTTGTCCAACTTTATTCAGTACGTAACCTACGGCATATCTTATTTAATAACGAGATACTCTATTATAGTACTTACAGTCTTCGTCTTATAATTGATTTTGTCAAAGTCTTACGTACTGATTAATATAAATTAATTAAATTTTTGTACAAATCAATTCACAAGACAACAAATCCTATCTTTATATACACTACTGTAGTATGTTTCTTATATTCCTATGTACGTCCTCTTCCAAGAAGAGACTCCTCAGTCTCTACCTTAATTCTCATATGTTCAAGGGAGATATGGTAATTTTACATAAAAAAGAGAATTTGACTCAATACTCAGGTGAAAACATATAAAGTAGAACGTGGGAACATAGACTAAATTATAATTGCATATCAATGTATAGTTATACCGAAGTAACGACCGAGTCACCAATTCTTAGGTGGACGGTTATGTCCTTCTACTCAGAACTAGAACCCAGTCCTTCTAGTGGATCTTTTCCTTTACCTCAGGGTGAGGTCGTAAGAACGGATCCTTTAGGGTATCCGACTCCTCGGACCGTTCGATGTACCCCAGGTTTTTCTCAGTATGTACTGAATCATAATTTGTCGTTGTTGTATAATTATGTCATGATTGATAACCTATAGATGAATATATGGATTGATAAACAAAAGATAGATCCGTCTCCTTGGTCTCTAGTTTAACGGTTGTAAATAACCTAGTATCTCTTTCGTTCCCTTAAAGTCTTTTTGTAGATTAGTAAGAAGTAATTGATATGATTTTGGAAACTGACACACTTAGTGTTGTTTTACCTTTTAAGAAAAGGACAGAGGACTCTTTGAACATACGTTCAGTCCTTTGTTGTCCATATTGTTCTGTACCTTGTTGTCTGACCAAGTTATAACCCTTTCCTCATATAACAGTGGGACGAACAAATTGAATATACCTCTCACGTAGTATACTTTACGGTCTCGACCGACTTAGTTTTCGTCCCTAGTTCTAACAACGACAAGACAGTAAGTCTGCACAAACTGAGAAACTTTGGGGTACTTAACATCGTGCGGTCCGAAAGGACAGTAGGTGGTAGGGGGTCTCGATAGAGTCAGAGTACAGGTAACTCAACTACTACGGTAGGTTTGTAGAGTAGGAGACGGTGGGAGAAGAGAAAAACGGAAGTTAGAAAGGGTCGTGGTTCCAGAAAAGATTATTCAACCAAGAAACGTCGTCCACCGGTTTAATAACCTCGTAGTCGAAGTCGAGGTCAAGAAAGTTACTTATGAGTCTTGACTAAAGGAAATCCTAACTGACCAAACTAGAGGAACGTCAGGTTCCTTGAGAGTTCTCAGAAGAGGTTGTGGTGTCAAGTTTTCGTAGTTAAGAAACCACAAGTCGGAAGAAATATCAGGTTGAGAGTGTAGGTATGTACTGATGACCTTTTTTGTATCGAAACTGATATACCTGGAAAAAACCGTTTCATTACAGAGACGAAAAGTCACTTCTAACGACTCTCTTTACAGTTGCTGAAGTCTATACGTCTACTATGGTGAGATTACCGTATTTCACTTCTCGGAGAACTACTTCCACTTTCTCCTTTCTCTCTCTTTTTTTATTTTTTTTTTGTTTTGACCGAATTGTGAGTTGGAAGTTGTCTGATTCTAGTATCGTAGACCAGGGTAGTGAAGTACTTTATATTTACCCCTTTTTCACTTTTGTCACTGTATAAAATAAAAGAACTCGAGGTTTAGGGATGTCAACCACTGACGTCTATACTTTTTAATTTTCCGAGAATGTGGAACCTTCTTTTCGAGACTGTTTGGAACTGTCTCATAATTTTTTGTCTCTGTAGTAAAACGGTTGTTTCCAGATATATTAGTTTACATACAAAAAAAAAGGTCATGAGTACATGTCTACACTCTAAACCTAGTAATTATTTCGACTGGCGATTTCTCAACTACGAAAACTTAACAAGACCTATTCTAAGATCTATCAGGAAAGCTGTCCTTCCTCTAGTTTGGTCAGTTAGGACTTCCTTTAGTCACGACTTATAAGTAACCTTCCTGACTACGACTTCAAGATTATGAAACCACTGGACTATACTTCTCGACTGAGTGACCTTTTCTGAAACTAGGACCCTTTCTAACTCCTGTCTTCCTCTTCCCCCGTTGTCTCCTACTCTATCAACCTACCGTAGTGGTTGAGTTACCTATACTTAAACTCGTTTGAGACCCTCTGTCATTTTCTGTTCCTTCGGACCGTACGACGTCAAGGACCCTAGTGTTCTCAGTATGTGATAAATCGCTGACTTGTGGTTGTCAGATATAAGTTATAACTTATGGAATACTTACATCTAGATGGATTTAACTCATAATATAGCTTAGGATCACAATCTTTATTAATTATCTAAAAAATTTTTAATATTTTATACTGTTACTATTAGGTATAATTTTTACGTTTAAATTACTGTTCTAAGTTATAAAGTCAAACCAATCTAACTAATTTCACCTCCTAGAGACAGTCCTTTACTTCTTCCTATTATATCCTACCTATATACACAGTAAAACAGAAAATAACACTGTAGTTTCGACCCTTCAACTCGAACTAAGATAGTCACCAACCTTTGCATGAAAAAACCAGATGTCCCTATTATACTATGATTACATGGTGACGAAAACGAATTAGAAAAAAAAAATAAAATTATCGTTACGAATTAACCTCCTATTCCGGAACCACCTTATTTAACCTCTAGCTAAAGTCTTAGAGGATCTGAGTCAAGAGTCGTCAAGGAAATTCAGAACGTCTTAACTTGAAGGGGAGACAGTAGAGTATCTCCTATTGAAAGTCTTAACCTATTAGAAGGAAAATCGTTCTTACCTTTCCTTCATATGACTGTGACAAGTCAATTTTACGTCTTAAGGGAACCTAATGTCAAGGACGAACAAGAGAGAATGGTTCAGTTTCTACCTCTTGTTTAAGAGACCGGTCACCCATTATGAGAGGAATTTCAATATAATTTCCTTAAGTATATATGAGTCAGACCTTGTGTCACGTTATGTCATTCGTTCACCAATCAAGTAATAATAATACAATATATTCAATATAGGAGGAAACTTGTATAGAGGTCCGACACTGTGTAATTAATAAATTCAGTCGTAACTGATACGTCTCGAAGGGTCCACCGTAATCACCAATTTTTGGGTGGATACGACCTCTGTTCTCAAACTAGGGACTCAGTCTTTCTAAGGGACCTCCTTCAGTACCGTTGGGTGAGATCATAATAAGGGACCTCTTAGGGTACCCGTCTCCTCGGACTGTCCGATGTCGGGTATCCCAACGTTTTTCAGTCTGTACTAACTTCACTGAAATGTAGGTGTGTTCCTGGAACTGTAACATCCTTACCCTTATGGTGTCAGTACAAATTTAATATCTAGAAGTTAGAGTTTTTAAAGACTAGATTCTTTATAACTATATAATAAAGTTTCTCTTATAGTTCCTACATATGTTATAACTCCTTTATGTATTAAATTTACCTTTTATATTTACAAACGAGTGAAAATAAATAGAGTGTAAGAAGTGGGTTTGACATTCCTAATATGAAACGTCAAGTTTCCTCTTTAATATACAACAACCGAAGTTATAGGAACTTCTTACTTTTATGGTCATTTCATGAAGTCTATGTTTGTCATGTTCTCTTCTCCTTTAGAGTACGACAAATTTATGACTCACTTTTTTTTTTTTTTTTTCCTAAGGAATTTCTTGTGAAGTCTATGTGATTTCATACTTTCCTAGGTAGAAGCCCGACAATTATTAGACCAAAACTGGTTCCTGTTTATTTCTGGTCTCATATAATGGTTGACGAAACAATTTTGGACTCAGGGTGGGAAAGGGAAACGGACGGTCTCACGTCGTTTAAAGGACTTACTATTTATTCAAAAAGTGAACACTAGACTTATATAAAATTCACTTTATTTTTTAATTTCGCTTGAAAACTTTTTTTTTTTTTTTTNTTTTTTTTTTTTTTTTTTGTTGGACACTAGTAGTATAACTTCTCTTCACAATAAACACTATGACAGAACAATCTGTAACGTCTGTAATCTTTAAGTAAAAAATTCGAAAGTAAGAGTAAATTAATTAGGCTCCTTTTAAGATAAATTATAAATTTGTATGAGAAATTTGAAATTTGTGGTCAGAGAAAAAAGTTTATATATTCACTATGTTTTCGACAAACCCTTAATCATAAATAAAGAAGGTGAGTTTCAGGTACAACAAGTCCGTCACTCTTCATTTTCATTAAGCAATTGTATACGGTGGTAATTAATAACGTGCATCCTAGTTAATGTTTATTGAGAAGTAACATATATAAAACTTTGATGAGAAAAGACATTTGTTTATTTTGAGTAAGTGTGTTGGTCCGTGTATTTTGTTATTATTATCGTTGTTGTCTTAAACACCATATTTGAAAGGATGTCACTTATGTAACGGTTTAGAACTACGGAAGACCAAACTTTTGACTGTCACGTAAGAAAAAAAAAAAAAGAGTAAAATAATTAGACTTCATAGTAGAATACTATAATGTTCGATGTATCGATACTAAGTAATGTAGTCTAAGTCCGGTATGGTACCGAGTCGTCGTCTTGTCTTAGATTCTTCGATGTTTACGAGGAAAACGGTCCCCAAAATCTATCTATTTTGAAGATAAAAACGAACAAAATTAATAGAGGAAAAGTTATTACACTTTAAAACACAAACGATATAAAAGATTTTTTGATTAAATTTTTAAAAATGTCCCTACTCAAAAGAAAATAATTATGTCAAGCGTAATGAAACGGTTGCTTTCAGGTAGATCAGTTCCGATACCAAAAAGGTGATCAGTACATACCTACACTCTCAACCTGACACTTCTTTCGACTCCCGACTTCTTAACTACGGAAACTTGACACCACAACCTCTTCTGAGAACTCTCAGGGAACCTGACGTTCCTCTAGGTTGGTCAGGTAAGATCTCCTATAGTCAGGACTCACAAGAAACCTTCCTTTCTACGATTTCGACTTTGAGGTCATGAAACCGGTGGAGTACGCTTCTCAACTGAGTAACCTTTTCTGAGACTACGACCCTCCCTAACCCCCGTCCTCCTCTTCCCCTGCTGTCTCTTACTCTACCGACCTACCGCAGTGGATGAGCTACCTACACTCAAACTCACTTGAGGCCCTTAACCACTACCTGTCCCTCCGGACCGTACGACGTTAAGTACCCCAGCGTTTCTCAGCCTGTGTTGACTTGCTGACTTGACTTGACTACACTTTCAGATATCTGAAAAATTTTTAGAGTAATTAGAGTGATTAATTATCATATTTATTAAAATAGTCCAGTCGTCATCTTTCTTTACCAATTGTATGCCGGTACTACTAGATATATACGATACAGTGAACACATGTATAATCATCGGTAAAACCTATTAAGTTGTAACAGACACATAAAAATTCTCGCTAACGGCCCCAGGTCGGGGTCACCTAGGTCCCATTAAACTTCCCCTCTACCTTAACCGCAGGATCCTTTTTTGAATGAATTAATGTCTATATATCTCTCTAATCTTTGCCTATCACATCATGTTTTATAATCACCTCTTTTTCTCCGACTTATTGAACCAAATACACCCTATGGTTATTTTGAGGTTCTGTTCCTCAAACGTGGTAGATACAACCCGGTGGTCACGGGTAAACTTATAGTCTCCCACGGGACGGAACCCGAAGGAAAGAGTGTCTAGAATCTTCGGTCCCAGTCAATCATCGGAACCGCTCGTGGGTGCGAGGACCACCCTTAAGTCGGTCTTCCCCTTTCTTTCTTGCTGTACACCCTTAGTCAGAAAGGTCTTTGACTAGACTAGAGAAATAAAAAATCCTAACGAATATATGGAAAACAATGTGTATCTCTATTTACCTTTAAAATTACAGTGTGCCCGTAGTCGTCAGGACTTGAAATAGTTTTAGTTCACGAAGTGTATTCACATATTTTTTTTCCAGAATCCCCAAAATGTAGTAGAAGACCGGTACTCCGGACGACTGTAAAATACTGGGAAAGAAAGACTATTGTCAGTCAATTGGTCTTTTGAATAAAAAAGGTTCCCACAAAAAAGAATTTGGTCCGCGGTGGGAGACTTCCATGGTCTATTTCAAAATAAGGATATCCCACTCCCACACCACCCAATGTTGATTCTTTCCTTAAATAAATTGGATTCCAATTGTACTAATTAGAATTTCCAATTATGAATAAAGAGGATATACGATCAATATAAGTAATATTCCCGTCCCTTATACCTCTAAATCGTCGTTTGTAGTCGGGTTGTTTACTTTTGGGAAGTGGTTACAAGGGGAATCCTAGATAAATCCGAATTTCAATGAAATCAGAATTTCAGAATTTCAATGTAAAAATGTATCGTTCCTGTGTCACTAAACATTGTTTCATGTCACTAGTTATTGTTTTCTCTTTTAAGTAATTGAGTTTTTCAGATCATAACGATTGTAGTTTTTGATGAGAGAAAGTAAAAGATATAAGGTTTACGTAATTATGTAAGGGTCCACGGATTCCTATACCTCCGGACCGCCGTTAGTAACTGAGTTGTTACTCCTTTCGGGATACGATTAATTCTAAAATTTTTATGAAGTTTGAGAAACAAGATAAATACCAACTCTCCATCATTTGTTAGTACACGTATCACCGTCCTCATACCTATTAGGACAGTGTGTTTGATCAGACGGTCGTCTCTCCAAACTTGACTCTGTGGGAACAGTGTGAGTCCTTAAATATAACTGACAAAAGAGGAAGAGTCTCTTTTGGTCATCCCTTGTCGCGGGGTCTCCACATCCACTCTCTTACTTTGTCATTTCATCCGTCTGGGACCAAAACTCCCATCTACGAGCCCTTATCCCCCAAAGGACTCCGAACTAGGACGAAAACGCATACGGCTTCGGAGGAAGGAGTACTGGAAACGGTACCCGACTCAAGGAGTGTGACCGAGGGTCGTTTGTTAGTACGTGAACTCCTCCCCTTTTAAAAATAGACTAAGAATTGTTTTACGATAAATAAATCATGAGTAGTAACGTTTTGTAATCACGTTATTTTACGTTTTAAAAGTATAAATCATTGTCCCTTTTATTAGTAAAAAATAAAATCTTTATATATTCACATTGAGACGTAAACTAAATCCACTCAATTTTCGTTAACTTTATAATTTCATTCAAATACCATATCATGAATGGGTAAATTTGCTATACAAACTTTATATTTATTAAACTAAAGGATCTCAAGGTCTCAACGAAACACACACACACACACACACACACACACTAAGTTTTTGTAAACAGTTTATACTTAAAATTTAAACTTTTTTTATATAAACAGAGATTATTCTAAAATAGTAAATTTACGTCCCATTCTATAACCAGATTTTGTTCTTTCTTCACTCCGTCCCAAAACAGAAGTACTCTACTTGTATAACCCTTTACTAATTAAGTCTATTAATTATGAAATTTCATAATAAAGATTAATTCGTTGATATCCCTCGTTTTATTTAGTTTTACTCTTATTTCTTTCTTTTATTATTTTTTTTTAACTTTTTCTTTCTTTCTTTCTTTTTTCTAGTTTTACGATTATAATACTTGACTTGACTTCAACGAGTCAACACAGGCTGAGAAACACTGGGATATCTGACATCGGATGGTCCGAGGAGACAGGTACCCTAAGAGGTCCGTTGTCATGAGCTCACCTAACGGTAAAGGAAGAGGTCCCCTAGAAGGGTTGGGTCCCGAACTTGGACCCAGAGGTCATAACATCTGTCTGCGAAATGGTAGACTCGGTGGTATCAGTTTTGTTTTTAATTTTTTTTTCTGTTTTGAGTACCTTGTTTATCGTTTACTGATCATTAGAGACTGAGAAATTATTCGATAGTCACTATCCAGTAATATAGATGACAGAACCTCCTCCAAAAGAAATGGATATATATTATGTAGGTATTATTACTATAATCAAAAGTTGTAACGATCAAAATTTAAGATTTCCTTACATATTTTATAACTGATTGACACCTAACAAAGGAAACGTCATTACATAATCAAATTATTTCAAGGTATACGGATGAAAATGAAAAAAAAGACATAAGAACCATAGTATAACTTTGATTGTAGTATTTTTAAAGGTGCACAAAAGGACATATGAAGTAAATAACTTTCAAAAAAGTAAGGAAGACAATTACACCACAAAGTGTAAATAAACGTATTCAACTTTATAAAAACGTAGTATCGATATTTATGGAATACCAGTGTAACATAGTATTAATAAAATAATTCGACAACCGAAACAGTTGTCGATCATAACCGAAACGATCATAAAACTCTTAGAAACATAGATCCAATTAGTCTCGATAACCAAAAAACAGGAAATTACAGAAACATACCGAAACCATAGTTCCATTAGGACCGAAGTTTTCTAATCAAGTCTTCACAAGGGAGGAGAAGTCAAAAACCATATCAAACTCTTTCTAACCATGTTTAAGAAAATTTCAAAGTCTCTTAAGCGGTCACTTATGTAGACCTATGTCCCAAAAGAAACAACCATCCTAAACTAATGTCTAAGTTAGAAGATGAACAGTGAACAGACAAGTATAAAAGACAAAGAAGTTTTAAGTTATGAATATAGAACATATAAAGATCCTTAAATAAGTAAAGAAAATTCGATAGAGTAAGTAATTATATATTAATATATATCAACGGGATAAATGAGGATAAACAAGACACCACAGTCATCATTACAGAGGAGAAATCGAAGACTTCAAGAAATAAATTTGAAATAGAAAAAAAAAAAAGGAATAAGTTTGATTTCAAAACAGTGAGAATAAGTCACAAACCAAAGGAAGTAGAAAAAAAGACGACAAAATGAACGGATACAAAGTGAATAAAGATGAGATACTCGGTCTGTAGAACCTTACACTTCAGTTCACCCGGAATCTTTCGTAGTGATACTTGTTTCGATCACCTTCACTACCGTAAGGTCAACTCGACAAAGTTTAGGACTTTNACAGTGAGAATAAGTCACAAACCAAAGGAAGTAGAAAAAAAGACTACAAAATGAACGGATACAAAGTGAATAAAGATGAGATACTCGGTCTGTAGAACCTTACACTTCAGTTCACCCGGAATCTTTCGTAGTGATACTTGTTTCGATCACCTTCACTACCGTAAGGTCAACTCGACAAAGTTTAGGACTTTCTACTACGACACTTTCACGACGTGACTTATACGGTCGTGTAAACCTTTTGAGTCGTCACCGGTGTCCTGACCTTTTCCAGTCAAAAGTAAGGTTAGGGTTTCTTTCCGTTACGGTTTCTTACGAGTTTGATGACGTGTCAACGTGAGTAGAGTGTACGATCATTTCATTACGAGTTTTAAGATGTTCGGTCCGAAGTCGTTATACACTTGGTGCTTGAAGGACTACAATTTCGACCAAAATTTTTTCCGTCTTCTTTGTCTCTAGTTTAACGGTTGTAGGTGACCTAATAGATTTTTCGTTGTCTCAAGGTCTTTTTGTAGATAAAGACGAAATAACTGATACGGTTTCGGAAACTAACACACCTAGTGTTATTTGACACCTTTTAAAACTTTCTCTACCCTTATGGTCTGGTGGTCTGGATGGAGAACTCTTTAGACATACGTCCGGTCCTTCGTTGTCAATCTTGACCTGTACCTTGTTGTCTGACCAAGGTTTATCCTTTTCCTCATGCAGTTCCGACATATAACAGTCGGACGAATAAATTGAAGATACGTCTCATGTATTACTCTTTGTGACCTGACCTTCTTTGTGTTCGACCTTAGTCCTAACGACCCCCTTTATAGTTATTGGAGTCTATACGTCTACTGTGGTGGGAATACCGTCTTACACTTTTTCTTGATTTTTCGGAGAACTACTTTCACTTTCTCCTCTCACTTTTTCAACCGATTTCGAGTTGTAAGTCTTTTGCTTCTAGTACCGTAGACCAGGGTAGTGAAGTACCCCGTATCTACCTCTTTGTCACCTTTGTCACAGTCTGAAATATAAAAACCCGAGGTTTTAGTGACTTCTACCACTAACGTCGGTACTTTAATTTTCTGCGAATGAGGAACCTTCTTTTTAATACTGGTTGGATCTATCATATAAGTTTTCGTCTCTGTAACGAAACGGTTGATTCCAGGTAAATCAGTTCCGATACCAAAAAGGTCATCAGTACATACCTACACTCTCAACCTGACACTTCTTCCGTCTCTCGACTTCTTAACTACGAAAACTTGACACCACAACCTTTTCTGAGAACTCTCAGGGAACCTGACATTCCTCTAGGTTGGTCAGGTAAGACTTCTAGTCGGGACCCTAAAGAAACCTTCCTTACTACGATTTCCACTTCGAGGTCATGAAAGCGGTGAAGTACGCTTCTCAACTGAGTAACCTTTTCTGAGACTACGACCCTCCCTAACCTCCGTCCTCCTCTTCCCCTGCTGTCTCCTACTCTACCGACCTACCGTAGTGACTGAGCTACCTGGACTCAGACTCACTTGAGACCCTCAACTATTACATGTCCCTCCGGACCACACGACGCTAAGTACGCCAGTGTTTCTCAGCCTGGGCTGACTCGCTGACTTGACTTCACTTAGAAACAATAGGGTAAGGAAAACAGTTTACGACCGTATACAAAAGAACAAAGAAGTTCACATTACAATATAACAGATAAATTATATAAAAATTTTAACATCTACAAAAGGAGAAACTTGAAGGGAGAATCTTGACGAAGACGGTAAGTAAAACCATGTAACGTGAAGGTACAAACAGAGTTATATAAAAGATAAAAGGTAAAATCGAACCAGACACTGAGTAAAAAGAAAGAAAGAAAAAAAAAAAAAAAAAAAACTCACATACGAATTAAAGGTGTACAAACGTAAAAGATAAAAAGGAAGAATAATTGAAGATTAAAGTAAAGAAGATTAATATTTTATATACACGATACTAAAGTCAGAAGAATAATACATGACGAGAAAACCCAAGGATTACACACTATAACCATCTCTTACAAAGAACATGTGAATTCTTTTATAGATAAAACGACAAAAACCTTCGTAACGACACAGGTCAGTCAAATGTCACAACACAGTTCAGATGAAAAAATAAAAAAAAGAATGACTGATAAGAGACTTACAAGATAAATTATAATTTCCATTAAATAAGTTCAGAAGAAAAAAATAACATAACGACAGGAAAAGAGGGAAGACAAGACAGTTATATACGAAACATGGAATGACAGAATACCGTCAAAAACTCTATTTCGGATAAAACAGTCTATAGTCATATAGGTGAACTCGAAAACCAATGACAAACATACTAAAATAAGACGTATAGAAGTGAAAGTCTCAGTTCTCTGACACAGGAATTTAGACTTGAGAACCTAGAACGAAAAGATAAGCAAATCGAAGAAACACTTAAAATTGACTCTTCAAATTAGGTAAAATCAAATTTCATTAATTTCTATCTCTTCCCGAATGAAAACGTAGAACAAGTAACAAAAGTCAAACTCAATTCCAATAAAATAGGGAGAAAAGAGGAGAAAGATAGAAGAAAACACTAAGTAACTAAAAAATTTTATCTCTGTGTCACACTACATTGAAAAAATGATCATAGAAGATCTCCATAAAACAAAAACTAATATATTTTACATAATATTGGTAGATATAATTTGACCATTGGTCACTTACTATGATAACTTATCTTTCTCCCTTCCCTTTAAAATACAATACTACCTTTATAATGTATAAAACTAAACCGATTATAAATGTACAACATAAGTAAGTATTTTCTGTAGTTCAAGATATGAAAACAATGAAACTACAATAATATATAATGAATCTTGAGTTATTTTTTCGTGAGTTACCTTTAACATTAATCAAATTGTTAAGAGTTTTGTAAAAATACTAGATAATTGAAGATTCGTTACAGACAGGGATAAAGATGCTATAACAATAAAAAGACTTTTACCAAAAAGTTTTTACAGAATGAAAAGGGTTGTAAACGACTACGACAGAAGTTTATACAGAAAATTTTTAATTTCAAAAACTGTAGACAAATATCTAAAAATTCTGATTTTATAAAAATAAATTGTGTTTAGAAAGTGATGTCCACAACTCCATAAAACATCGAGACCCATTTTATACGAATGAATATATATGAAAGTATAGGTTCACAAATTTCTAAAACTCAATTGTGAAAAGCATAATGGAAAAACGAAGATTATTAAAAGTTCATATGAACGTTCTATTTGAATAGTTTATTTAACACAGATGAATATAAATCGGACTTATACAAAGGTGTACATCTAGACGTCTTAGTATCTGGAGAAGTTGACGTAATGTAAGTCCTGTCTTTGTTGTTTTTTTTTTTTGTCCAAAATTTAGTTTATTCTGGAGTGTTTTTATAAGAAAGATCTAAAACTCAATAAAGTTTTCCGTTAATATCTTAAAGTTTTGATTTGAAAATGTGTTAAACTTACAATTGTTCAATAAGTAAGGTTGTATTGAAAACTAATAAGAAAAGATCCAAACAATAACACGACTATCTTTGTATTTTTGTATTCAAAAACTGTAATATAATTACTTTATAGATAGATTTATATGGATAATAAAATGTGATTTACGTTGAATTAAATCTTCTTAGAAAATTTTATAATAGATTATATCTCTTGTTCTACCGTCTCCTCATCCACCTACACGTCATGTAGAGAGGGGTACCTAAGTAGTCCTTACATGGAAGTCTGTGTCTTCACGTACGACTCTTCTTGTGGTCGACTCTTGTCTATCCTTATGGACTGATCTCCTTTTCTTATATATCTGGGTGCCTTTTGAAGCAACCTGTTTCCTTTATCCCCCCTTTGTATTCTCATAATCATCCTGACCTGGACGGGAGTCCCCCACCCCCTTCACTCCGTTCCCAGACTAGGGGTGTGACCCCGTTAACAGACTCAGTGTCCTCTTTGTAAATTCCAACTCTCACTCCGTCGACTAAACACGGTCGGATTTACCTCACTCTTAGTCTATCAGGAACGATGTCGGTATGTATGAGGTCTGTCTCTGTGTCCAGGGGACGTTCCACGTCGTCGACTCTCGACCTCAAATCCATAACACCTCGTTAGGGTCCCGCTCCCGATGACAACTGACACCTCTCTGTCTAGTTCCCCTCTTCCTTTAATACATACTCTTTCCTTTAACACCTCTCGTAACGGAGACCTCCTTTCAGTTTGTCGGTACCTTCGTTCCCTATGACGACTCAGTGCACATCCCCGACCTCGGTGGTGGTATCGAAGAGAGGTGGGTTATAGTGGTCAACTTGTCATCTCTCCGACCGGGTATTTTGAGGACTGAGTGACTTGATGTCTCGTCCTGGGGTGGGTCCCACGGGAAATTCACTGACTACACGGTGTGATATCTCATCCTGAACTAGGTTCCACTGTGAAATTCACGGACTACACGACTAGATCTCTCATCCTGGGTTCGGTACCCCCAGGAAGATTCACGTAATTACCCGTCTCGATGTCTCTTTCTGACTGGTTTCTCCGGAAACTTACGGTCTATGTTCTCCGATTTTTTTTCAGGGACTATCCCGGAGACGGACGTGACCTCCGTCAGGTTCAGAGACGTGTGAACGACAAGGATCTCAGGGACGTTCGGTTCGTCGACATGGTGGAAGTACGGGTTTAGGGTGACCTCCTCTCGACGGTCTTCGTTTTTCAGAATGTAGATACGTTCGTCCCAGTGAAGCCATCACAGACTGAGTAACATTGGTAAGTCTTTTTCTTCTAGTACCGTAGACCAGGGTAGTGAAGTACCCTTTATCTACCCTTTGTCACCCTTGGCACAGTCTGAAGTGAGGTCATAAGAACGGACCTTTTAGGGTACCTGTCTCCTCGAACCATCCGATGTCAGATGTCCCAGTGTTTCTCAGCCTGTACTGACTCACTGATGTGAAAGTGAAAGTTTTAGTGACGTCTACCACAGACGTCGGTACTTTAATTTTGTGCGAATTAGGAACCTTCTTTTCAATATTGGTTGGATCTATCATATAACTTTTCGTCTCTATAATGAAACGGTTGTTTCCAGGTAGATCAGTTCAGATACCAAAAAAGGTCACCAGTTCATACCTACATTCTCAACCTGACACTTCTTTCGACTCGAGGTTTCTTAACTACTAAAACTTGACACCACAACCTCTTCTGAAAACTCTCAGGGAATGTAACGTTCCTCTAGGTTGGTCAGGTAAGACTTCCTCTAGTCGGGACCCTAAAGAAACCTTCCTTACTACGATTTCGACTTTGAGGTCATGAAACCGGTGGCGTACACTTCTCAACTGAGTAACCCTTTGTGAGACTACGACCCTCCCTAACCCCCGTCCTCCTCTTTCCCTGCTGTCTCCTACTTTACCGACCTATAGTAGTGACTGAGCTACCTGCACTCAGACTCACTTGACACCTTCACCAATACCTGTCTCTCCGGACCGCACGACGCTAAGTACCCCAGAGTTTCTCGGTCTGTGCTGACTGGTTGACTTGGCTTGACTTGACTCTGACGCCGGACGACCCGAAGAGACAGTCCCTTCTTACAAGAAGTCCGTTCATATGACTTCACATAACCGACTATGACCAAAGGTATAGGAAGAACTCGTGATATAAAGGACGACTCAATCGACGGTTGGGGGGACTCATGGACGACGATGGTCTTTGGGACACTGGGTTCGTCGACGTGGTGGAGGTGTAGACCGGGAGTGTCCCCGTTTGTGTTCCGGAGGTCCCGTCAGAGTCCTCGTTTGGGGTCACCCGCTGGGTGTACATCTCCACCTTTATTTTAGTGTCAACTTTGGGTCCCCGTCACACCGATTCCTTATTCTGGGTTTTGGCAGGGTCGATATGATCGATGTCTAATTTAGGTGTGTCAGTTGATCCGTCTAAGACACAGATACCTTATATATTTTCCGGTAACTCTCGAGGGTGTTTTCTTTTAAGTGACCAAAACTATCGACACCTGTGACCTCTGTTCTTGTGTCTCCTCTTCCTGGTCTAATCTTAGACTCGACGGGGGTGTCGTCCGGGTCTCCAGTTGTGTCACGATCTCCCTTAGAATCCCTCCACTCCATCTGACACTGAGGGTCACTCCCTTTCCTGAGACTGTCGTCACTGAGTTCTTATTGTAAATAATAAGAATACAAAACTAAACGAGACATCTTAGAAAACTTACAAAAAAAGACAAAAAAAAAAGGGAGGAAGGGGGTAACAAAACCTAAAGTAACCGTAATACTTTACGTCAAGTCTAAAAGTCGAAAAAATAAAAAAGAGTCAGTAAAAAAATAACAATTTTTTGAGAGGGAGATGAAACCCGAAAATATCAAGACACTTCAAAAGATAAAAAAAAAAGGAGAAAAGAATTAAACTTAAAAATTAAACAATTGGATAATAATAAAAAGATGTAAATAAGGAAACAAACGAAAAGGATTACAAGAAAAGGGGAACGTAAATTAGAAATTACATATATTTAGAAGAAATAGATGGAGATAAATTCAAACGTAAATAGGAAAGAAAAGAAAGAAAGGAAAGGAGAGTTGTATAAACAATCAAAATAAAAGTAACGAAATAAAGGGTTGACCGTGGAACGAAATCAATACAAAAGGTCCAACACGAAATCTATCAAAACAATAGCATCTGTATTAAAAACCAAAGGAAACAAGTGGTCCAGTTACATAACATGAAATAAAAACAACCTGACAAAACTAAAAGGAATACCTACATATACCTATACACGTATAAGTCAGTTTGAAAAATACAACAATATTTATAAACGTAACTTTAACCCGAAAACGTCAAGACATCTCACAGGTGGAAAAAAAAGCAAAAAGAAGACAACATAAAAAAGAGAAAAAATATTAAAATAATAAATTAAAAAAGTATGTAGAGTATAAAAACATGTCAATAAGGAAACAGATAAAAAGGATTACAATAAAAGGAGACGTCAATTATAGAAATTACATATATTTAGAAGTATATAGAGTAAAATTGAAACGTATAGATAAGAAAGAAAGGAAAGGAGAGTTAGATAAAAAATCAAAACAAAAGCAAAGAAATAAGAGGTGAACCGTGGAACGAAATCAAAACAAAAGGTCAAACATGAAATCAATTAAAACAATTGTCTATTCATATTAAAAACGAAAGGAAACAAACGGTCCGGTTAAATAAAATGAAATAAAAACAACCTGACAAAACTAAAAAGAGTAGCCACGTATACATATACACATAGTAATAAAATTAATAATATACGGACTAAAACATTGACGGTAAACAGACCCCAAGTAAAAAACAAAGAACAAAAAATATAAACAAAACTAGAGTGAATTAATGTTTGGTGAACAACTTAGAAACAAGGACTGGTCTCTTGTTCGGGACTCAGAACACTCACCCTCGTGACTGAAGTTCTGGTATCTAATGGTCTCTTGATTGTGACTTTCACTTCAACGAGTCAGTACAGACTGAGAAACACTGGGGTACCTACCATCGGATGGTCCGAGGAACCAGATACCCTATAAGGTCCGTTCTCATGACCTCACCCAACGGTAAAGGAAGAGGTCCCCTAGAATAGTTGTATTCCTAGTTTGGACCTAGAGAGAGTAACGTCCGTCGACGAATTGGTAGACTCGGTGGTCCCTTCGGATCCTTCATAGTTTGTCACTCTTAAGTGTGTTTCCTTTGGTGAACTTATGTTGTGGGTCGTAGTGGGTTTGTCCTCATTGTGGGACACGTCTTGTGGAGTAGATTGTTGTTTGTTTTGTTTTTATGTTTGAGAAAGTAGTTGTTTGTCCTAACGGTGGAGTGAGTCGGAACGGGTAGTCTCTTTGTTTGCTTGTGAGTCGTGTCTAGAGTGGGAATGTGTTTGGGGACCTGGTTAAAATCCTTCCGTCTTTGGTTTCCTTCTTTCTCAAGTTGGAATTCGGTCCCCTTTTCCTCTGGAGTTTGTATTATTCAATTTTTTTTATTTTATTTATTACTTTTCTGTTCCTTCATTGTGTGTTTACCTCCTTGTTTCATCTTTGTGTGTTCATGTTTTTTTACTTCTCCTTTATCCGTTTGATGTACTTTTCGTTCAGTCTTATTACTATCCTTTTCTACTAGTTTTTGGAACTTTTGTCTTACCTCTTTTACGTTCTTAGTTAATTGTTTCTGGATCTTCTTAATTTCTTATTTGTTGTCTTTGTTTGGTGTGTTAATGACTTTAATTTTTATGAGATCTTCGTTAGTTATCGTCGTATATACTCGTCTTCTTGTTTAGTCACTCGACCTTCTTTTTTACCACCTTTATTGAAGACTTCTCCTCTTATTTCATTCTTCTGATTTTTGTCAACTTTTGTGAAAGTCTCTGGAGACCCTGTTATAGTTTACGTGGTTGTAAACTTAATATCCCCAGTGTCTTCTTTTCTTTTACATTCCTATACTCTTTTAAAAACCTCTAATATCAAATTTTAAAGGGGTTTTACCTTTTCCTTTATCAGTTAGTACAGGTTCTCCGTGTTTTTCAGGGTATCTCCTATTTGGTTCCTCTTTGTGTGGTTCTGTGTATGATTAGTTTGATTATTTCTGATTCTTGTTTCTTTCTTATAATTTCATCATTCCCTTTTTGTTGTTCATTGTATGTTCCCTTTGAGGTATACGAATTGTCGACTAAAAAGTCATCTTTGAGACGTCCGGTCTTCCCTTACTGTCCTATATAAATTTCATGACTTTCCCTTTTTAGATGTTGGTTCTAATGACATGGCTCGTTCCTAGAGTGAGTTTTAAATACCTATTTATTTTTCGAAAAATCTGTTAATTTTCGATTCTCTTAAGTCATGATGTTTCGGTCGAAATATCGTTTATAATTGGCCTGAATACGTCAGTTCTTTATGTTCTCTTCTTTTTTATACATACTTTAGTTAGGTTTTGTTGATTGTTTTACCGTTATCTTTGTATATAATTATTAATGAAATTTACATTTACTTAATTTACAAGGTCGGTTTTCTCTGTCTGACTAACTTACCTATGTTTTTGTTCTGAATATATATACAACAGATATTCTTTTGGTGAAGTCTGGAAATCTGGGTATATCTGACTTACAAGTCAAGTCAAGTCAACGAGTCAGCACAGGCTGAGAAACACTGGGGTACTTAACGTCGTGTGGTTCGGAGAGACAGGTAGTGGTTGAGGGTCTCAAGTGAGTCTGAACGCAGGTAACTCAGTCACTACGGTAGGTCGGTAGAGTAGCAGCCAGCAGGGGAAGAAGAGGACGGGGGTTAGGAGGGTCGTAGTCTCAGAAAAGGTCACTCAGTTGAGAAGCGTACTCCACCGGTTTAATGACCTCAAAGTCGAAGTCGTAGTAAGGAAAGTTTCTTTAGGGTCCCGACTAGAGGAAGTCTTACCTGACCAACCTAGAGGAACGTCAGGTTCCCTGAGAGTTCTCAGAAGAGGTTGTGGTGTCAAGTTTTCGTAGTTAAGAAGTCGAGAGTCGGAAGAAGTGTCAGGTTGAAAGTGTCGGTATGTACTCCTACATTTTTGTATAAGGTACCTTTACCCTTCGTTTCTTTTCTTATTTTCGACCTTATCGTTAGAATTATATTCTTTTTATCTGTAATTTTATTTCTTCTAACCTTCTCTATTCTTCCTGTGATGTATTACTAGTTCTCTAGTTAGGTTCTCCTTCTATATTGTTACCTCTTCGAGATATGTCAGTCGTTTTGTTATGGCCCTCCACTGACACGGAGTCTAGTACTTGAGTAACGGTTTAAGTCTGAATTTAACCTCTTTGATCCTCTTTGGTGATCTGGTAAGTCCATACTGGATTTAGATTAGGAAATGTCACCTTCACTCTTTATTTAAATTCCCTGATCTAGACTATCTATCTCACGGACTACTTGATACGTGCCTCCAAACACTGTAACAGGTCCTCTGTCCCTAGTTCTGGTAGGAGTACCTTTTCTTTACGTTTTGTCGTTTTACCGGTAAACCCCTCCGGAATGTTTATCGACACTTTTCTTCTCTTCTCTTTTCGTCTCTTCTTTTCCTTTCTGTATCTGTAGAGTTACGTCTCAAGGTTTCTTATCGTACCTCTCTATTCTTTCGAAAGGAGTCACTAGTTGCGTTTCTTTATCTCCTTTTGTTGTCTTACCCTTTCTTATCTCTAGAGAAGTTCTTTTAATCTCTATAGTTCCCTTGTAAAGTACATTTCTACCTGAACTATTTCCTGTCTTTACCATACCAGGATTGTCTTCGTCTTCTATACTTCTTCTCTACAGTTCTTATGTGTCTTCTTCACATGTTTTTTCTAGAAGTACTGGGTCTATTAGTACTGCCACACTAGTGAGTGGTTCTCGGTCTGTAGGACCTTATTCTTCAGTTCACCCGAAATCTTTGGTAGTGATGCTTGTTTCGATCACCTCCACTACCTTAAGGTCAACTCGATAAAGTTGACTTTCTGCTACGACACTTTCACACCGTAAGATATACGGTTATTTAAACCTTTCGAGTAGTCACCGGTGTCCTGACCTTTTCCAGTCAAAAGTAAGGTTAGGGTTTCTTTCCGTTACGGTTTCTTACGAGTTTGATGGTGTGTTAACGCGAGTAGAGTGTGCGATCATTTCATTACGAGTTTTAAGAGGTTCGGTCCGAATTTGTCATGTACTTGGCACTTAAAGGTTTACAATTTCGACCAAAATCTCTTCCCTATCCTTGGTTTCTAGTTTATCGGTTGTAAGTGACCTAGTACCTTTTTCGTTCTCTCAAGGTCTTTTCTAGATAAAGACGAAATAACTGATACGGTTTCGGAAACTGACACACCTAGTGTTATTTGACACCTTTTAATACTTTCTCTATCCTTATTGTCTGGTGGACTGGACGGAGAACTCTTTCGATATACGTCCAGTCCTTCGTTGTGATTGTCGACCTATACCTTTTTGTCTGTAAATTGTATATACGTCTTATGTAGTACTCTTTACGACCCGACTTTCTTTGTGTTCGACCTTAGTTCTAACGACCCTCTTTATAGTTATTGGAGTCTATACGTCTACTGTGATGGGAATACCGTCTTTCACTTCTCCTTGATTTTTCGGAGAACTACCTTCACTTTCTCCTCTCACTTTTACAACCGAATTTCGAATTGTAAGTCTTTTGGTTCAAATACCTTAGACCAGGGTAGTGAAGTACCCTTTATCTACCCCTTTGTCACCTTTGTTACAGTCTTTTACAAAACCACAAAACTCCGAGGTTTCAGTGACGTCTACTACTAACTTCGTTACTTTAATTTTCTGAGAATGAGGAACTTTCCTTTCAATACTGGTTGTATATATCGTATAATTTTTCGTCTTTGTAATGAAACGGTTGTTTTCGGGTAGATCAGTTCCGATATAAAAAAAGGTCAACAGTACATACCTACACTCTCAACTTGACACTTCTTTCGACTCGCGACTTCTTGACTACGAAAACTTAACACCACAACTCTGACAACTCTCAGGGAACCTGATGTTCCTCTAGGATGGTCAGGTAAGATTTCTTCTAGTTAAACCAACAAGTAACCTTCCAGACTACTATATCGACTTTGAGGTTATGAAACCGGTGGAGTACACTTCTCAACTGAGTAACCTTTTCTGACTACGACCCTCCCTAACCCCCGTCCTTCTCTTCCCTGTTGTCTCCTACTCTACGGACCTACTGTAGTGGCTGAACTACAAGTACTCAGACTCACTTGAGGTCCTCAACCAATACCTGTCTCTCCGGACCGCACGACGCTCAGTACCCCAGTGTTTCTCAACCTGTGTTGACTCGCTGACTTGACTTGAGTTAAGTGGGTTGTATCTTCGTGGAGTTATGTATTCTGTTTGTGATTGTCTGTCTTTACCTTTTTAAGTGTCATTGCGTTATTATCATCTTCTGAAATTGTGGGTGAGGGTGGTTACCTGTCTAGTAGTTTCATCTTTTAATTATTCCTTTGTGCAGAATTTACTATGTAATCTACTCTACCTAGAGTAACTATAGAAGTCCTAAATATAGATTTACGTTTTTTATGTGGAAGAAGAGTTCCCGTGTACCTTGTAAGATGTCCAATCTGGTGTAGAAACCAGTATTTACTTTGGAGTCATTTAAATTCTTTTAACTTTATAATAGCTAGAAGAAGAGATTAGTGTTACGATACTCTGATCTATAATTAATGTTCCTCTCTTTTTTCATTCTATGTGTTTGTGTACCTCTAATTTGTTGTGCAAAGATTTATTGGTTGTCCAACGAATTCTTTAGTTGTCCTTAAGTTTTTTAAAAGATATTTATTTACTGTTACTTTTGTACTGTTGACTTTTGGATACCCTACGTCGTTTTCGTCAACATTCTCCCTTGAAATGTCGTTATGTTTGAATGGAGTTCTTTGTTCTTCTTGTAGTCTATCTGTTGGGTAGAAACGTGGATTTTGTTGACCTTTTTCTTCTTGGTTTTTGGGGTTTTAATCATCTTCCTTACTTTAGTGTTTCTAGTCTCGTCTTTATTTACTTTCTTTATTATCATTTCTAATTATTTTGATTTTCGACAAAGAGACTCTTCTATTTGTTTTAACTGTTTGGAAATCGTCCTGAGTAGATCGTTTTTTCTCTCCTCTTAGTTTAGTTGTTTTAACCTTTACTTTTCCTCTTCAACGTTTTCTTTTACGTCGTTATGTTTCTTAATACTCTCATGACACTTCTTGATATATCGTTATTTTACTTTTGGGACCTTCTTTACCTGTCTAAAAATCTTTTCAAGTTAAAGGTTCTGACTTGGTCCTTCTTTGTCTTTAAAAATCGTTGGGTTGATGTTCGTGACTTTAACTTCGACACTAATTCTTAGAGGTGGGTTGTGACGGGGGAGGGGGTGGGTTTTTTTTTTTTTTTTTTTTNTTTTTTTTTTTTTTTTTCGAGTCCTGGTCTACCGAAGTGTCCTCTTAAGATAGTTTGTATGTCTCTTCTCGATTACGGAAAGGATTTTGAGAAAGTTTTTTAACGTTTCCTTCCTAGTGAAGGTTAGAGTAAGATACTCCGGTGGAAGTGGGACTTTGGTTTTCGTCTGTTTCTGTTTCTACTGTGTGTTTTTTCTTCTGATGTCTGGTTATAGTGACTACTTGTATCTACGTCTTTAGGAGTTGTTTTAAAATCGTTTATCTTAAGTCGTTGTGTAGTTCTTCGAGTTTGTGGTCCTAGTTCAACCCAAGTAAGGTCCCTACATTCTTGAGAAGTTATATGTGTTTAGTTAGTTGCACTATACGGTATAATTGTTTAACTTACTATTTTTGGTATATTAGTAGAGTTATCTCTGTCTTTTTCGGAAACTGTTTCAAGTCCTGGTTAAATACTTGTTTTGAGAAGTTTTTTACCCTTATTTTCCTTGGATGGAGTTGGAGTCAAGTCAAGTCAGTGAGTCAGTACAGACTGAGAAACACTGGGGTACTTAACGTCGTGCGGTCCGGAGGGACAGGTAGTGGTAGAGGGTCTCAAGTGAGTCTGAGTACCTGTAGTTCAGCCATTACAGTAGGTCCGTAGAGTAGGAGACAACAGGGAAGAGAAGGACGGGGGTTAGGGAGGGTCGTAGTCTCAGAAAAGGTTACTCAGTTGAGAAGTACAGGCACTACGGTAGGTCGGTGTACCTATGGAGTTGTATCATTTACGGTATATACTATTCGGATGTCGTTTGTTATGAGAGTTACAATATTTTGTGATTCGTAAGGTGGATTCTATTCCTTTTTCTGTTCCCGCAGGTGAAAGTGGTGATAATAAGTTGTATAAATACCTTCAGGATCGATGTTATTAGTCTCTTCCTTTTATTTATTTTCCTTAGGTCTAACCTTTTCTTCTTTATTTCGAGAGCGACAAACTTCAACTGTACTATGACAAGTAGTCAAGTCAAGTCAAGTCACCGAGTCAGCACAGACTGAGAAACGTTGGGGTACTTAGCGTAGTACGGTCCGAAGGGACAGATGGTGGTTGAGGGCCTCAATGAGTTTGAGTACAGGTAGTCCAGCCATTACCGTAGGTCGGTAGAGTAGGAGACAGTAGGGGAAGAGGAGGACGGGGGTTAGGGAGGGTCGTAGTCTCAGAAAAGGTTACTCAGTTGAGAAGTGTACTCCACCGGTTTCATAACCTCAAAGTCGAAAACGTAGTCAGGAAGGTTACTTGTGGGTCCTGACTAGAGGAAATCTTACCTGACCAACTTTTAGGATTTCTATCATAATCTTTTAATGATCTCGATTAGTCACTTAAATCGTTTCAACGTCCTATGTTTTAGCTATGTGTCTTTAGTGAACATAAGGATATATGATTATTGTGATTTAGTCTTTCTCTTGAGTTCTTAGTTAGGGTAAGTGGTGACGTTGTTTTTCTTAATTTATATATCTTTATTTTAATGGATTCCTATACTTTCTTGACATGTGTCTTTTAATAAACTGTACTTACTGTCTTTAATTTCTACTGTATTTTTTTCTACTCTATAAGGTACAAGGACTCACCCTTTTTATTTATAAAACTTTTACTGATATGACGGTTTACGTTAGATGTCTAAGTTACGTTAGGGATAGTTTAACGGTTACCGTAAAAGGTGTTTTGATCTTGTTTGTTTGTTTGTCTTTTTTTTAGTGTCAAGTATACCTTTGTGTTTCTGTGGTTTCTCGGTTTCGTCAGGAGTCTTTCTTGTTATTTTAACCTTCTTAGATACAAGGACTGAAGTCTAATATTATGTTTGGATTTTAGTAGTTCTGTCATACCACGACAATGTTCTTGTCTTTATATACAGTAACCTTGTTCTATCTTTCGGGTCTTTATTTGGGTACGTGGATTCCCATGAACAAAAAACTGTTTCCTCTGTTCTTATATGTTACTCCGTTTCTGTCGGTGAAGTTATTTACCACGACCCTTTTGACCTTCCGATACACATTTTCTTAATTTAATTTTGTGAAGGATTGTGGTATGTGTTTCTATTTGAGTTTTATCTAGTTTCTGGATTTACATTCTTGTCTTTCATATTTTGAGAATCTCCTTTTGTATCCGTCTTATGAGGTACTGTATTTAGTTTCGTTCTAGGAGTGACTGGGTAGTAGATCTCATTACCTTTATTTTTATTTTCATTTGTTCACCCTGGACTAATTTGTATTTTGGAAAACGTGTAGTCTCCTTTGATATTCGTTCCACTTTTCTGTTGGGAGTCTTACCCTCTTTTATTACCGTTTACTTTGTTGACTGTTTCCTAATTAAAGGTTTTACATGTTCGTCGAGTATGTTGAGTTACGGTCTTTTTGTTTGTCGGGTTAGTTTTTCACCCCCTTTTCTGGATTTGTTCGTAAAGAAATTTATTCTGTATATCTACCGATTGTTTGTGTACTTTTCTACGAGTTGTAACGAGTAATAATCTCGTTCCATTTACTTTTGGTGTTACTCTATATTAGAGTGGTGAGTCTTACCGGTAGTAGTTTTTCAGATGTTTGTTATTTACGACCTCTCTCACACCTCTTTTTCTTTGTGTGAACGTGACAACCCCCCTTACATTTAACTATATCGGTCATACCTTCTACCATACCTCTAAGGAATTTTCGGTCTTTATTTTGGTGACATACTGTGTCGTTATGGTGAGGATCCGTATATGACACTCCCTTGTTTTTAACTTTAATAGTGTACATAGTGTAACATGTAATGTCGTGATATATATTATCGATCTTGTACCTTCGTTGGATCTACAGGTAACTGTCTACTTACGTATTTCCTCAAGACCATGTACATGTGTTACCCTTTAATGAGTCGGTATTTCTCCTCGTATAAATTCCACTCAATACTACTCCTCCTCCTTGGATTTTAGAGAATATGTCGTACTTCACTCAGTCTTTCTCTTTCTATTTATACCGTGAGATTGTGTGCATATATCTTAGATCTTATTACCATGACTCCTTAATTAAATGTCCCGTCGTTACCTCTTTTGACTCCTCCGAAATGTTTATAGACTTTTCTTCTCTTCGTTTTTTGTTTCGTCTTTTCCTTTCTATATGGGTAAACTTACTTCTCAAGGTTTCTTATCGTTCCTCTCTATTCTTTCGGAAGGAGCCACTAGTCACTTTTCTTTACCTCCTTTTGTTATCTTACCCTTTCTAATGTCTAGACAAACTCTTTTAATCTTTATGGTTCTCTTATAAAGTACGTTTCTACCCGTGTTATTTCCTGTCTTTACCATACCATGATTGTCTCCGTTTTCTATAATTCTTCTCAACCGTTCTTATTTGTCTTCTTGATATGTTTTTTCTAGAAGTACTGGGACTATTTTTACTACCATAATAGTGAGTGGATCTCGGTCTGTAGGACCTTACACTTTAGTTCACCCGGAATCCTTCGTAGTGATGTTTGTTTCGATCACCTCCACTACCTTAAGGTCAACTCGATAAAGTTCAGGATTTTCTGGTACGACAATCCCACGACATGCGTTATGCGGTCGTTTAAACCTTTTGTGTCATTACCGGTGTCCTGACCTTTCCCAGTCAAAAGTAAGGTTAGGGTTTTTTTCCGTTACGGTTTCTTACGAATTTGATGTAGTGTTAACGTGAGTAGAGTGTACGATCATTACCAGTTTTAAGAGGTTCGGTCGGAAGATGTCATGTACCTGACACTTGTAGGTCTACAAGTTCGACCTAAATCTTTTCCGTCTCCTTGGTCGCTAGTTTAACGTTTGTAGGCAACCTAGTAGTTTCTTCTTGTCTCAAAGTCTTTTTGTAGATAAAGACGAAATAACTGATACGGTTTATGAAACACACTTAGTGTTGTTTGATACTTTTTAAGACTTTCTATACCCTTATGGTCTGGTGGACTGGACGGAGAACTCTTTAGACATACGTCCAGTCCTTCGTTGTTAATCTTGACCCGTACCCTGATATCTGACCAAGGTTTATCCCTTTCCTCATACAGTTCGGACGTATAACAGTGAAACGGATAAATTGAATATACGTCTTATGGAGTACTCTTTGCGACCCGACCTACTTCGTGTTGACCTTAGTTCTAACGACCCTCTTTATAGTTATTGGAGTCTATGCGTCTACTGTGGTGGAAATACAGTCTTTTACTTCTTGATTCCTCGTAGAACTACTTTCACTTTCTGCTCACACTTTCTGACCGAACTTTGAGTCGTAAGTCTTTTAATTCTAGTACCGTATACCAGGGTAGTAAAGTACCGTTTATCTACCCCTTCCTCACTTTTCTCTCTGTCTGAAATAAAAGAACCCGAGGTTTTAGTAACGTCTAACAGTTACGTCGGTACTTTAATTTTCTGTGAATGAGGAACCTTCTTTTCAATACTGGTTGGATCTGTCGAATAATTTTTTGTCTCCGTAATGAAACGGTTGTTTCCAGGTAGATCAGTTTCGAAACCAAAAAGGTCATCAGTATATAGCTGTACTCTCAACCTGAGATTTCTTTCGACTCATCGTTTTTTCACTACCAAAACTTGACACCACAACCTCTTATGAGAACTCTCAGGGAACCTGACGTTCCTCTAGGTGGGAGGGCAGGACTTATAAGTAACCTTCCTGACTCCGACTTCGACTTAGAGGTTATGAAGCCGGTGGACTACGCTTCTTGACTGAGCAAACTTTTCTGGGACTAAGACCATTACTAACTTCCGTCCTCCTCTTCCCCTGTTGTCTCCTACACTACCAACCTACCGTAGTACCGGAGTAACCTGTACTGAAACTCATTTGAGACCTTCAAGTATTATCTGTCCCTCCGAACCACGTGACGGAAGGTACCCCAGTGTTTCTGAACCTGTGCAACTCGTTGACTTGAATTGACTTGATTTACCTCTTTGTCAGTATCTCTTGTCTGAATACCTGTACCCCTCTCCCCTCCTCTCCCACGCTACATACCTTTCCCATCGTACCTTTGAAAGTAATGGTATATATCTTATCTATCGGTTCCCATTAAACGACATACCGAGTTCTTTGAGTTTGTCCCTGAGACATAGCTGGATCTCCCCACCCTACCCCTCCCTTTTCCCTCCCTTAAAGATTTCCCTCCTCTATATACATTTATATACTGATTAAGTACAACTCTAAAACGTCTTTTATCGTTTTAAGACATTTGGTTAATAAGGAATTAATTTTTTATCTAATTTTTTAATTTTTTCTTTACTTTCCTTCGTTTTGTTCTCTAGTCTTCCTGGTGTCTGTCTTAGTTAGTGGGTATACTTCAGGGAGACTTTTGGTCAAAATCTTTATTCTTTTATGAGTACCTTTGATACTTTACCGTCCTATTACTCATTAGTACCCAGGAAGAGACAGGGACTGGGATAAATACGGACACTAAGGTCGTACAACAACTACCCCGACTTTTGCATCAGTTCAAACTTACTATTTTATATACTGGTAAGGTGTCTGTTTTATTTATTTAATTAATTTTATTTTATTTTGTAATAGATTATATTATTGACTTATAAATTTAATTTTTAATTTAATTAATAAGTTTTCGGATATACGTACGACTCAACGAAGTCAGTACAGGTTGTGAAACGTTGGGATACTTAGTACGCGTCGGTCGGTCCGAGGAGACAGGTACCCTAAAAGGTCCGTTATGACCTTACCCAACGGTACGGGAGGAAATCCCCTAGAAGGGTTGGGTCCCTAGTTTGTGTGTAAAGAATACAGAGGGAATAACCGTCTACCCAAGAAATGGTAATCGTGACGGACTATTTAACGTTTCGTGTAGTCCAACCGACTCAATCGTGTTGTTTTCATCTTCAAACTCTTTCATCTTCACCGACCTTAAAGATCCTGGTGTATGATGGGATTTGTATCCGTTTTGTTTGTTAAAAAAAAATTACTGTAGCTTCAAGGAAATCCAGACAATGATTTATTTTTTCATTGCGTAATATATTTCAAAGTATTTCAAACGTTTCTTTGGTAAACCGTGAACCTTTGTCTTGTTAAGGGATCGAATACATCCTGAACCTCTGCAAACTCGGGATTGGTCAGAATACGTCTATAGCTTGTGTTTCGAATAAAGAATCCCTACGGTTTTAATAATACGTAATATCATCTTTACTTGTGAACTCATTTCTCTTTAGAAAGACCGGGTCGTATCAAAATTTTGTATAGAGTCTTTTGTTCGATTAGGTTTTTACATGAATCTATCAACTATCTATTTACGTTGTGATAAATTTTTTATTTTTGTTTTCGTCTGTAAATTCTTATATAGTAAGAATTACAAGTCGTAAATTAGTATTTGAAGATTTGTACATTTGTTTGACGTCGTGTGGTCCGAAGACTGGAAGTGATAGAGGGCCTCAAACGAGTCTGAGTAGTGAACTCAGTCACTACGGTAGGTCAGTAAAGTAGGAAACAACAGGGGAAAAGGAGGACGGAAGTTAGAAAGGGTCATTGTCCCAGGAAAGGTTACTTGACCGAGAAGAGTGGTCCACCGGTTTCTTAACCTCAAAGTCGAAGTCGTAACAGGAAGGACACTTATAAATCCCCAATTAAAGGAAATCTTAACTCACCAAACTAGAGGAACGTCAGTTTCTTTGAGAGTTCTCAGAAGAGGTTGTGGTGCTAAGCTTTGGTCCAGTACGAAAATATACGGGACAAAGAGAGTAGGCCAAAGAATATTCACTCATTTAAGTAGAGAAAATTGTGTAAGAAAGTCCAGTAGAACACTCTAAGAAATCGGTAAAGTAGTTACTCAAAAGAGATAAAAATATTTGACGAGTCAATATCTATAATAGGTTACAAAGAAAGATGATTTTAAATTTTTCAATTTATTCAAAATACTAATCATAATTTTTAGATCATGATAGAAGATATATAACCACGAGAACCACCAGAGACAACTCTTTAAACAAGTGTCGAAAGACCCTAATAGATTAAAGAAACCCTAATGTAAAATGTATAAGATTTTAAATAAATCCACATTACACAAAAGATGAAGGAGAAAACAGGACTCTATAAAAAAGGTTCATTAAATATTTTAAAAGTCAGACATGACTCGGAGTAATATATTCGTATAGTTAATCTGTACAAATATCCTCTTCCGATACCGTTGGGTGAGGTCATGAGAACGGACCTTTTAGGGTGGCTCCTCGGACCAACCGACGTCAGCCACCCCAGTGATTCTCAGCCTGTGCTGACTCGCTGAAGGGAAAACGAAAAGTGAAATTACGTAACCTCTTCCTTTACCGTTGGTGAGGTCATAAGAACGGACCTCTTAGGGTCCCTGCCCCCTCGGACCACCCGATGGCAGATACTCCAGCGTGTCTCAACCTGTGTTGACTTCGCTAAATCGTTGTCGTCGTCGTATCGTATAAATTTGGGTAAAGAATTACTACTTACTTTTACGAACATACATTCAAGAGATATTGATTTTGGTAAAACTAAATCACCAAAAGGACAACGGGATTACACTACCAGTCATATTTGTCTACTCGTCCTTATTCTATATAAACGTAAAGGAAGGTGACACTGAAATTAAAATGTCTGAAGGTACTTCTAGGTTCTTAAGGAATAGTTCTGAATACATATACGTTGTTATTACTGAAAGTTTTCCTTCCGTGAACGTAAGTGACTCGAGTGTAGACTAGTCCATCACATAAAAGGATACGATATAATTCTTAAAACAAATCTGATCCAAATTTTCTAATTTCTGTCACTCATGTTCGTCAAGGGGTCCTTCTAATAAAGTAATAGATTAAAGAGTAATCGTCCTATACGTAACTTTTAGAACTAAGACTATAATTAGACACCTTCTTAAATAGAGCCACCTTACTCCTTTCCAGAGACTGAGTTCAGTATACTTTGGACAGATCTCTATTTAAAACTAGACAATATCTCTGAGTGGACTTTCAAGGGTTCCTTGTTTTATAGAAGTCTCTGAAAGGAGAATGACTGTAAGTATTAAAATTGTTCACTTAGTGATGAATGTTATCTCAATTTAAATTAATAATGGATAAAGTAGCAACGTTATGAATAAAACTGAAAAGACATTAGAAAAAGAAAGAAACTTATAGAATTTATTAAGAGGATCTTGGTAAAATGTATACCTATCTCCACTATTAAAGAAGTTTTTCAATTTAAAAACCAACAAAGAAGTTCTTTGGTCCTGTCGGTGCTGACAGTTGTTAAACGAAACAAAAAGACAGGGAGTGACGTTTAAACAGAACGATAGAAAAACACTACCCACCTTTACCTAAAAAAAGTCACACCGTGAACTTATAAAGTCATCCGGTTAACAACCTCGGACTTTCACACTTCATTGTCGGTACGGACTTCTTCGACAAAAATCCCGTAATCCTCTGTGTAACAGTTCTCGTAGTCGTCTTCGTCTGACACAACGTCGACAAGAGGATGTAATATATTATCCTATGGGTATAAAATTGAGAACCGACAGTGTTCGTTAATTGTTTCTTACTTCTTTTATTGAAGTTTATAAGTATTTATTGATCCTTGAAAGTGTGTGAAACTTTATCCGTTAATATCTGAAGTTCAAAAGGATAGTTTGATAAGTTTTGAAACGTAGTAAAGTTCTTTATGTGAAATCTGTTAAAGAAAAGCAAATAAAAAGAGACCTTTATAAAGATGTGGATACTTTATATGATACACTAATAAATAATTCTTTATTATAAACAGAATATTAGAAACTACGGGACCCTATAAACTACACATATTAATTAGGTAAGTATTCGTTGGTTATATGGTTTCACCGACATAATTCTATCAGTTGGAACATCATATACGACAAATGATTAAAACGTAAGTAGTAACTTATGTTGTTCATTACCATCTCAATTCTATAATGTTCTCAGATCTCAACTAGAAACATCCTACTACGTTTTCGACGTTTGAATCACAAACAACTTTTAATACATGATCGTAAAGTCAGTTACTAATTTTAAATTCGAACGTAGAGGAAACGACTTCTTCGGTCAGAAAGGATCTTATGTTTCCTTGTCCACCACAAATTTACGTGATCTTCTGTTTTGTACAGTTGCTATATGAAATGATGTTGTGATTTACAGATTTTAAAATCTTTTGAAAAGATCTTCAAATTTTTATATCGATTATAACATTTCAATAATTGGAGGTTAATTTTATTTGTTTAAATATTAATTTACAGTATTGTTACACACTTAAAACTAAAATCATGAGTTAAAATAAAACCAAATCACCGAATGTCACTGATATCGATTTATAACTAACGTGTCAAGAGATATAAGATTTATACATTCATTTTGATACCTAAAAGTAAAGAAGAATTTGACTTTTTAAATTTTCTTGTTTTATTAAATAAGAAAATAAAAGTAAAACTGAAATAAAACATACGTTACAAAATATTTGTACTTTATAAAATATTGTACATTAAAGAGAATAGAAAGGTCTCTAGTATTTGTGTCTATTTTGATACGTTGGACATGTCTGAGGTTTTATACCATTGAAAACTTATTTCTCTTTTTAACTAAACGATTTAAAAATAAATTAAAATGTATAAGTTTACTGAAACTTGGTTACGTCATTACCTTTAAATGTATTAAAAATGTTAATAACTTTCTTGTGATCTTTTTCACTTTTTATTAAAAATTATCATCTTATACATGTTTGTACAAATCCTAGGAAGTCCCTATTTTATCGAATATATTCTTACTTATTTTATATGATTTCTCCTTTATAATGTCCATGGTCATAACTGGGTCTTTATTTCCTCCTTTTAATAAAAATCCTCTAACAAACCTCAGTCGTATACCTCCTGAGAAAGTCACTTCCATCCTTAATACTTAAAATGAAGTCCATCATTGAAATTCAAATCCTCCCAAAGGGACCACTGGGTCGACCATTTCTTAGGTGGACGTTATGTCCTCTGGACTCAAACTAGGGACCCAACCCTTCTAGGGGACTTTTCCCTTGTCGACGGGTGAGGCCATAAGACCGGACCTGTTAAGGTACTTGAGATATCAGGTACCGTGGTGTTTCTCAGCCTGTGTTGAATCACTGAAAGTGAAAGTTACACATGTCATCTTACTTTTTTTTTAATCCGTACATAAAATTACGGATACTGTTGAGTATTCACGATGTAAAAAGAAAGGATCTGGAGATGATCAGTTTAATAATAATAATAAACTTTAACAAAAAGAGAATTTAATACGTAAAATGATCAACGAAATCCATAGTTTCCCTTAACGAGAGACTACACTCCGTAGAGCCGAAGGGTCCATCGAGTCACCATTTCTTAGGAGAAAGTCCTTTACTCCTAACTATGGACCTAACCCTCTTAGGGGACCTTCTCCTTTGCCGTTTAGGGAGGTCATAAGAATGGAACTGTTAGGGTACCTTTCTCTTAGGACTGTCCGATGTCAGGTTCCCCAACGTTTGTCAGTCTATACTGACCCATACTTGTGTAAATAACTACTTGTAAATCTTTCAATAGTTCTTCAATTGTTCTAATAATTATTAGAAAATTTTCAACATTTGAACATTTTCATATTTATGAGTAAAGTCCTATAAATAACGTAGAGATAATTAATAAGGGTTGTCGGTTTTTTTAAATTTTTTTTCCTTTTCGTATCGTAAAGTAAAACTTGTATATATGTTTGACTTAAAACTTATTTAAACTTTAGATTTAAAAGACTTAACTATCTTAACTTTTTGTGAAGACTCCAAAGAAACAAGAAATTATTTTGTTCCAATAAATTTAAGGGTTCAAATCTCTGTCCTCCATACCGGACTGTACATCTTGGTGTATCTTTTTGTTGACCCACCAGTCCTCCGTCCTCACCCGTACCCTTACGAATGTCGTAAAAAATAACCAAAAAGGGACCCGGTATCATCTGTTGAATTCTGACCTATCAACTTATTAAAGAAATGACCTGAAACCCGATAACCTCACTAGAGTTCGATTGACCACGGATCGAGACTCCACTAATATTGTTTTCTTATAAGGTACACTTCCATGGACTCAGTCTTTTTTTAATACCGAGATCTAACGGATCAAAGTGTGTTACGAAAGTCTACCTGTGAAGCAATACAGATTCTTAACTGATTGGATACCTCCCTGTTAAGGAGGAGACGGTCTTTCTAAAAAATTCTACAGTTTTATATATTTGTATTTATATGTCTGTATTTATATATATAAATACTAAGGTACCTGACGTCTTACGGTCCGGAGGTATAGCGAGTAGTAGAGGGTTTCTAACGGGTTCTAGCACAGGTAACGTAGTCACTATAGTAGGTCGGTAGAGTCAGTAACTACGGCAGAAGAAGAGAAGAGTTAGAAAGAACCGTAGTCCCAGAAAGGGTTTCCCAACCGAGAAGTAGTCCACTGGTTTCATAACCTCGAAGTCGAAGTCATAGTCAGGAAGGTTACTCATAAGTCCCAACTAAAGGGTATTCTAACTGACCAAACTAGAGGAACGTCAGGTTCCCTGAGAGTTCTCAGAAGAGGTCTTGGTGTCAATCTTCCGTAGTTAAAAAACCGTAAGACGGAAGAAATGTCAGGTCGAGAACGTTGGTATGTACTGGTGACCTTTCTGGTATCCGAACTGATATGACTGGAAATAGAGACGAAAAGTTGTGTGACAGATCCAAACAGTATCGAAAGGACGGTTCTACGTTAGTAGAAGACTAAAGTACCGATGGCAGAGGTACGTGTCACTAAAACCTCGGGTTCTTCTCCTTTCGACGGTGACGAAGGTATAAAAGAGGAAGACAAACGGTACTTCACTACCCGGTCCTACGACACTTGAATCAAAAAACCAAAACCAAAAAAAGAAAAAATTTTTGTAAAATAAAATTCGGACGAAAAAGTGAGAGGAGGAAGTGAAAGTAGTTCTGCAAGAAATCAAGGAGAAGTGAAAGACGGTAATCTCACTATAGTATACGTATACACTCCAACAACTGTAAAGACAACGGTGAGAACCCAGGTTGAACTCGACATTACAAATACATGTATGTGTGTATGTTATGTCAGTCAGAACACTATACAATGTAGTTTAATTCCTTACAAGTCCCACTATCGGGGGTATAAAAATCTTTCATCCCTCATTCAACCGAATTTCCCAGATCTTTTATAAAACTCTCATGTTTCGTCCTTGTTTTTGTTCCTCTTAGACTTCAAGTCTGAGATTCTTGTCAGCGTACCGTAATCAATTCTTTTGATCTAAACTTTGAAACTCCCAGAGATTCTTATAGAACTACTTTAACATTTTACATAATCTGAAGGTAAAAATTTAATTATTATTAGACTACTTTTATAAAACGTGTCCAGTTAACTAAAAAAAAAGATCTAAACACAAACGTATATTGACAACAATAACATGGACCAGAAAAAGGTGTATGTAAAGACTACCAACTAGATAAAGAATTTTATTATACAAGTAATGTTGATTTTGACTCCAATAAACCCCCGAAGGGACTATCGGGTCAACCATTTCTTAGACATACGTTACGTCCTTTGGGACCAAACTAAGGACCCAATCCTTCTAGGTGACCTCTTTCCTATCTTTCTTTCAGAGTCCTTGTGGAGGATATGACTTTTAGTTATCCTAGATAACAGGCAACGGAACAAATCAACGATTCAGTACAGTTCGGGAAAACGATGGGGTACCTGAGCCCGGGTACTCCGAGGAAACGAGTACCTTAAAGGGTTCATTCTTATAATTTCAATAAAAATCCCAAAGAATGGATTATTTTGTATAAATGACTAAGGTGAATACTTCGGAAATAGGAAATCAAACTTGATCCACACTATAGAAGACGTGATTGTGTTATCGATTTATGATGAATTTATGGTCAATCAGGGAGTCTATACAGGTTGAAAAATACTGAGGTACCTGACGAAGATCCGAGGAGACAAGTACCTTAAGAGGTCTATTCTTATTACCTCACCCAAAAGGTAAGGGAAGAGGTCCCCCAACCTGAATGGGTACATAACTTGGGTCCAGAGGAAGTGACGTCTACGTAAGAAATTAAAGACTCGACGATCGCTTCGGGGAGTAATTACTCGTCTTTCCCTAAGGGACCACTGAGTCACCATTTCTTAGACGGACCGACGTCCTCTTCTGTCTCTGTGTTCAAGTTAGCGACCCACAACCCTTCTAGGGGACCTCTTCCTTTACTGTTGGGTGATGTTATAAGAACGAACCCTTTAGGGTTCCTGTCTCCTCGGAGTACCCGGTGTCAGGCACCCAAAGTTTTCTTATGTTGTTCTGAATCGCTGATTTGTTATGTTGTTTGTTATCCAGGATGACTTAAAGTTCCATTTAATCTCCTCTACAAGGACTCTGAAAGAAATAATTACAAAGACTGATAAGTTTTAACCAAAACTTAAAGTTTCTATCACGATATTACAGATGAATCAAAATTAAGTGGAAATTTCTTTGTATATATAATACTGGATACGATCAGTTCATTACGAGTTTTAAGAGGTTCGGTCCGAAGTCGTTATGCACTTGATACTTGAGGGAATACAAGTTCGACCAAAATCTTTTCCGTCTCCTTGGTCTCTAGTTTAACGGTTGTAGGCGACCTAGTACCTTTTTCGTTCTCTCAAGGTCTTTTTGTAGATAAAGAGGAAATAACTGATACGGTTTCGGAAACTGACACACCTAGTGTTAGTTGACGCCTTTTAAGACTTTCTCTACCCTTATGGTCTAGTGGACTGGACGGAGGACTCTTTAGACATTCGTCCGGTCCTTCGTTGTCAATCTTGACCTGTACCTTGTTGTCTGACCAAGGTTTATCCTTTTCCTCATACAGTTCCGACATATAACAGTGGGTCGAATGAATTGAAGAGACGTCTCATGTAGTACTCTTTGAGACCTGACCTTCTTTGTGTTCGACCTTAGTTTAACGACCCTGTTTATAGTTATTGGAGTCTATACGTCTATTGTGGTGGGAATACCGTCTTTCACTTCTCCTTGATTTTTCGGAGAACTACTTTCACTTTCACCTCTCTGTTTTTCAACCGAATTTCGAGTTGTAAGTCTTTTGTTTCTAGTACCGTAGGCCAGGGTAGTGAAATACCCTTTATCTTCCCCTTTGTCACCTTTGTCACAGTCTGAAATAAAACCCCCGGAGGTTTTAGTGACGTCTACCACTGACGTCGGTACTTCAATTTTCTGCGAATGAGGAACCTTCTTTTCATACTGGTTGGATCTATCATATAAGTTTTCGTCTCTGTAATGGAACGGTTGATTCCAGGTAGATCAGTTCCGACACCAAAAAGGACACCAGTACATACCTACACTTTCAACCTGACACTTCTTCCGACTCGCGGCTTCTTAACTACGAAAATTTGACACAACAACCTCTTCTGAGAACTCTCAGGGAATCTGACGTTCCTCTAGGTTCGTCAGGTAAGACTTCCTCTAGTTGGGACCCTAAAGAAACCTTCCTTACTACGATTTCGACTTCGAGGTCATGAAACCGGTGGAGTACGCTTCTCAACTGAGTAACCTTTTCTGAGACTACGACCCTCGCTAACCCCTGTCCTCCTCTTCCCCTGCTGGCTCCTACTCTACCGACCTACCGTAGTACCTAAGCTACCTCCACTCAGACTCACTTGAGGCCCTCAACCACTACCTGTCCCTCCGGACCGTACGACGTTAAGTACCCCAGCGTTTCTCAGTCTGTACTGACTCGATGACTTGACTTGACTTGACTCCCTATTTATAGTGATCACAGATTAGAAACCATGTCTTTGAGAATTCGTTGTACGAAGGAATAAAGACTTTCATATCAATACCTGAAGTCAGTGATCGATGATATTACATAGTTATACATTTATAAAAAGAACTACACCCCTGTCAACCCTTTCATGTTTTTGAATTTTGAAGAAGTTGTAGAGTTGTGTTTTTATAAGTGTAAATGAATAAACTTAACTTTATAATTAAACGGTATAAATTTTGACATCGTAGAATACATCTGACTTTCATTGGTCAATATGTGGAAGAATTTTTTCTTTCAAATATCCTCGACTCCTTCTAAATCCTTACTAAAAAGAGAATACTTTGATGAAAAGAGAGAAGAGTACTATAAATTCGGAGTGAACCCTGGTGTGATAGAGATGAGAGATATAATATACATTATAAAAAGTGTAGTTTAGATAGAAAAAAAAGTGAGTATTAGTGGAGTAAAAATATTAAGTCTCAAAGACTCTATACCGATTTTGCTGAAGGAGACGGGGTACGATGAAAGTAGTCAAAAGAACGTCAGATAAGTGCAGACGAAATCTACAATTGTTATAGGAATGGAGTCATTAAGAAAGTGTTGAGAATTCTTTCTATTTCATTAACTGAAAGAAGTTCAAAAACGAGTTTTACAAGGAGTTGTATCTCGTATGACATGCACCAAATCCATAAGGTACGATTAATCAATAAAAATCTTGACTCCTTCTGTAAAGTATTATATTTTGTATGGTTGGATATTACACCTTTTTATTAAAATGAATTTTCGTAAACAATATTATAAATTATAACATTAGTTGTACAAGAAATTAGGTGTCAATTAAAATTTACCTTATTACTTTATCTTTATCGGTATTCAATTTGTACTGTTCTCCGTATTTCGTGTACTCGACAGTTATTAGTAAATGGTCCATCGGTTATCTGACTCATGTCTCCATTAAGTATGTCACAATACAAATAGACACATAGAGTCACTGACTCCCTGAATACCCTCACAAACATCCTCTTCTATTTTCATCGTTTAATTTATACTTGTCTCAAGGATCTTGGAAGACACATGGGAAACGGGAACCCTTGACTATTTATAAGACCCTTTTATCGATTGGGGAAAAAGATCCATGAGACAACTAAGAAGTCTGGAATCGAAGATAGACTAGAGTAAATCTGTTAAAGTTCTAATATAATCGACTTTTCGTATACACTACGGTAGAGTCTTCAGACTTCGGACTTAACTTCAACGATTTCAGACCTCTGAGGTCTTAAGAAGTATAGTTCTATTGAAGGTATGGTTTCCTTGTCTTTGATATCAACAAATACAAGAAAAAGATTTTTATGTAGTTGTAAAAGATACATAGACGTCGTTACAGGACCCCTTTTTAATGGTTTTTGTCCCTTCTGTTTACATCAGAGTGAAAAGAATCGTGTAAATAAAACACCGTATACATACTCTCTTCCTCGACGAGAATAAATAAAAAAAATTCATGGAAAGACAGTTAGCAAATTCGTCTTTTCTACGTTTATAAGTGTGAATTCTCATATAAGTATATAAAATCTACGATTAAACTAGTACAATTTTACTTAATAAACACTTCTCTTAAAATCTAGTGATTAAGTGACTGAACTAAAGGTTGTTACTTTTATTAGTCGGGGATTACATTGTATAATTTTTTTTAGTTTTAGTACTTTAAAAATTTCTAGTATTTTCGTCTTTACGATTTTGGACTCTTCAAAACAAAAATAATATAGTAATACTGATCACTCAACTTGATCCAGAAAAACATTCATACACACGTACGTCCGATTCAGTAAAGTCAGTACAGATTGAAAAATGTTGGGATACCTGAGATCGGGTGGTCCGAGAAGACAAGTACCCTAAGAGGTCCGTTCTTATGATCTCACCCAACGGTACGGAAAGAGGTCCCGTAGAAGGGTTGGGGTCTTAACTTGACCGTAGAGAATTTAAAGAACGTAACAGTCCGTCCAAGAAATGACGATCACGGTGGACCCCTCAGAAAACATTTATAATAGGACTACAATTTATACAGAGTACAGAGTATGATCTTACTTAGTGACGACCACAATAGTTTCACTTCTATAAGACAAAATTCCTCGTACAAATAGGGAGACGTTCCTAAGCAATAAAAAAATTCGATATAGTACCTACTATTCTAATTCGACAGTGGTCGACAAATGAAAAAGAAAAATCAAAAAGATAAGAGATCTTATTAAACTCTCACAATCAAATCAGATCAGCGATATGGATTCAAACACGGAGATAAATGTTTTGTCTAAACGTTATAGTCGTATAAATATGTTAAAAAACTTACTCTTTGTACATATGACACTCACTCAAATGTATACTATTCGAGAAATAATAATTTAAATACAAGATCAGGAGGTCCAAGATCCCAATATCTTGGTATATAAGATTACTTCCAAAATCAACACAAGTACCCCTCGTAACCTCAATCCTTTTGGGAAAGCTAAATAGGGATCGACAAACTACTAGGTTTGAAAACATTGGAACAAAACTAATAAGAAGTCTCCACAAGGACCTTTCTGACTACCGGAACTTACTTCATTATGAGGTGAAGAACTCGTCAGTCGTTACTGCCAACTATCGGAAGCAAGTAGAAGTTCGTCGTTAGAGTCGTTGATTCCCATTTTTTAGACCCACACTACATTTGTACAGGTGGTTTCGATTTATTAACGATTTTGAGATCGTTATAAAAGTTCCCTTTTTTACGTTATTCTGTTGTTAAAGGTTTAGTTTTCTCCTTCTCCATAACGATAGTTACAAAAATTCATTAAAATTTTCTGGTTCCTTTATATAAGAAATTTTAAACATTCACGTTCATAACTCTTAAATCAACATTACTCCCTAAGACACTTTTTGTGTTGTGTATTTTTCATATTCTTTTAGTTTGTATGCTAATTGAAATAATTTTCAAATTAGTTTACGTTTTTGGAAAATTTCTTCTTTTAAGGTCTGAACGTAATGAAACGAACCTTAAAATGTTTGTAAGTCCTGTTTCATTGATATTTACATATATTCAATAAAGTATCATTTCTTTTTTTTTTGTGTGAATTGTCTTATACATTTTCACTTATTTTAAAAATCCGGGTCGTCTATTCCTATAATTTTTTTCCTTTTCAATATCAATTTATAAACGGTACTTTTATCTACGTTTGTGGTTTTTGTTTTAAAATACATCTCTTTAATATACGATATATAACTTTTTAATTTTATGGTATTAGTTCAACTTAAAAAACGTTCTATTTTAATTCTATTTCTATTATATTCTCTTATAAAAAATACTACAACCCCTCTCTAGTTTCCCTACAAAAATTTTAGGTCCTGTGTTGTTACGTTTGGCTTTTGCAATTCTAAGTATTTTACATAGAGCAATTAAATATTAAAAGACCAGGTACCCCAGTGTTTCTCAGTATATATTGAATCGCTGATTTGTTGTTGTTGTACAAATTTATATCGTAATCGTGTTCCCTGAGATCTGAAGGGACCACCGAGTCTGCCATTTCGCAGACGGATATTACGCCCTCTGAGCCCGAATTAGGGACCCACACCTTCTAGAGGACATCTTCCTTTACCATTGGGTAAGGTCATAAGAACGGACCTTTTATGGTACCTGGCTATTCGGACCGTCCGATGTCCGGTATCCCAGCGTTTCTCAACCTGTGCTGTCTCGCTGAGTGAAAGAAAGAAAGATTAGTTATAAGATATAACGGATATACCCTTTTATTAAGTGTCTCACCTATATAGATGCACGTATTGACTAAACTAAACGACATATGGATTTTAATTGTGTTGTAATATTTAGTTGATATGAGGTTATTTTTTAGTGATTAATAATCTCTTTAAGTTCAATTTTTTTTTTAACCGGATTTTTTTCTTTAGTGTCGTCCTAGGAGATACTGGGTGGAGGGTCTTATAACCTTTATTTTCGTTTTTATTTGTTTACCCTGGATTAATTTGAATTTTCGAAGACGTGTTATTTTCTTTGATATTCGTTCCACTTTCCTGTAGAAAGTCTTACCCTCTTTTATTATCGTTTCCTTCGTTGACTGTTTGTTGATTAGAGTTTTTATATGTTCGTTGAGGTCGTCGAGTTAAGGTCTTTTTATTTGTTTGGTTATTTTTTTACCCGGTTTCTTGATTTATCTGTAAAGAGGTTTCTTCTGTATACCTACCGATTGTTTGTGTACTTTTCTACGAGTTGTAGTGATGAATAGTCTCTTTACGTTTAGTTTTGGTGTTACTCTACTATGGTAAAGTGTGGTCAGTCTTACCCACGCTAGGTTTTTAGACGTTCGTTATTTACGACCTCTCCCACACCTCTTTTCCCTTGGGAGACTGTGACAACCACCCTTACGTTTGATCATGTTGGTGATACCTCTTGCCACACTTCTAAGGAATTTTTTGACGTTTATCTTGACGGAAAACTGGGTGGTTAGGGTGACGACCCGTATGTGTGGTTCCTTTGGTCTCAACTTTCTCTGCGCACGTGGGGTTACAAGTAGTGTCGTAATAAATATTATCGGTCCTGTACCTTCGTTGGATCTACAGGTAGTCGTCTATTTACCTATTCTTTCGACACCATGTATATGTGTTACCTCATGATGAGTCGGTAATTTTTCTTATGTAAACTTAGTCAAGATTACTACACCTACTTTGACCTCAGCTAATATGTCTCACTTCATTCGGTCTTTCTTTTTATGGTTATGTCATGCGATTACGTATATATACCTTAAATCTTTCTACCATTACTATTGGGACATACGCTCTTTAGTTTCCTTTGTGTCTACATATCTTGTCAGAAAACCTGAGACACCCTCTTTCTCTCCCACCCTACTAAACCCTCTTACCGTGACTTTGTACATATTATAGTATATACTTTGCTCAACGGTCAGGTCCAAGTTACGTACTATGTCCTACGAACCCCGACCACGTGACCCTGCTGGGTCTACCTACCATGCCCCTCCCTCCTCCCTCCCCCAGAGTCCTACCCCTTGTACACATATGGACACCGTCTAAGTACAACTACATACCGTTTTGGTTATGTTATGACATTTCATTAATTTGAGGTTAATTTTATTTATTTAAATATAAATTTTTACATAATTCTCCCTTTTCCATGGTGAAAGTTACCTTACAAAGGAAACTTTAAAGTATGAAAAATATCAATCAGTATTCTTTTTGGGATTTCTTTTACTTACTTACTTACAAAAATTTATTTATTTTAGACTTTAATTTTTTTTTTCATTTTTATTTTATCACTTTCCCGTTTAGTGTCTTTTTTTTATGTAAACGATATATATACATAAACGTAGACAAACTTTTTTAAAAGAATGTGTATTATACATTCTATGTGACTTAAAAGAAAAAATTTTTATCTGGTAGGTAAAAATTTTCGTAGTTATCTCACAGTAACTCAAAACGGTGACATCACTCGTCGAAGGTCGGTCCGGACTCCAACCGGGTCCAAAGTAGACCCACCTCAGGGCGGGGTTCCAATGCCAGGTCGACCCCGTCAAGTCCTCTGAGAGCGGACGTCTTGACGTCTCCGGACCCCCTCTAGACGTAAGACCTCTGAGACAGGGAAATGTCTCCTTTCTACGACCCTTCTGCGATACCGACAACTTGTCTACAGTCGTTCCAGAGTCCATAGTCACTAAAAGGTCCTACACTGACACGAGGAATATACCTTACTCACCTCTTTAGACTCCGGAAGAATCTGTTTGAACATGGTTGCACACTACGACCTCTTGACACCATTGGACCAGAGGAGTCTTAGGGGGAGAGGGAGTTTTTTCACAGTTTGTAACTTTATTTAAAATGAATTCTCGGATAGGATCTATGGTTGTTCACACCTTTAACTACGAGTTTACTAATTAGTAATCCCGTGATTTATAATTTGGGTGTCACTGTGTCGAGAAATAGGGTTAGTCTTTGCGATGATGTTTCTTATTTTTTGACCGTTGTAGACATAATTACTCTGATGTCACCTTGACCTCAAGAATATAATTTGATGTCCGGACAATTACTTAGTTTTCAGAACTTTTCTATCAGACTTTTTTAAAATATTCCGGAAACAAAGACGAGTCTTCTCTGAGTACTTTAATACAGAGTTGTCACCACTAGAACGTTTTTTAAATCCCACAAAAAAAAAAAACGTAAAAAAAAAGAAAAGTGAACTTAAAGATACCTTAAATACTTTAGGGTAGGGCGGAAGACTTGAACTCTCGTCGGTTGGGAATTAAATTCCTTCCTTCCCTCTTCCTCTTAAACAGAAGGAAAGGTTTTTCCCGTTTTTTTTTTTTTTTTTTTTTTTTTTTTTTTTTTTCTTTTTCTTTTTTCTTTCTTTCTTTCTTTTTTTTTACTGGGGTGTTTTAGATAACAATTCTTATTTACACTACTACGACGATTTTCTAAATCGAGTTGGGTTCCTGATACTATCGTGAGTCATTTACTATAAAAAGGAAGTACGATATAAGAATGAGTTTATAGGTTCTATTGACTTATTTTATTTTTTTTCTTTTCTGAATTTTTAACCTCTTAATCCTCTGTTGACTTATTATTTGTAAACCTCTTTATTTTATTTGTAAAAACTATTTTCTATGAGATGGTCAACGTTGGTGAAAATATTCCATTACAACTCAAATGTCAGAAAAGTACTACTCTATTTTAGTATTTTAAGTCATACGGATAATCTATCATCTTCCCGTAACGGTATAAATCAAATCATTTACTATCAATTTACTTCTTATTTATTATAGATAATCCTCCTGACAAAATTAACATATTGTAAAGTTGTCAATTTCTGGAGTTTTAGTCGTGTGTCTGTATTTACAGGAAAAGAGATTCGAGTTGATATTATATGTGCACGACTGTACATCGTAACTAAAAAAAAAGAAATACATACCGATATAATTGAAAGTTTCAAGTACGTCTTTTTTCACATGGAAAGTATTTGTCTTCGTCGTTTTATTGATTCTAGGACCCATCTACCGAGGTAATACAAGAAAGGTAAATTTAAATCTACCAAAATTATTTTGTAGTTAAAAATGTCAAACATTCTACAAATAAAGGGATCTATCAAAACTTTTAAGTAATATTATAAATTACATATTAAAGATATACAAGACGTTGAGTTTAATTTAAGTTCTACATCTTTTTTGAAAAGAAGTTCAGTACCATATACTAGTCTTATGGACATTCGTAAGTACGAAAAATACAGTGAAAAAGGGGATTTTTATATTTTGTATTCGTCTGTCGACGTAGTCCGAACTGACACATAGAGGTTTCAGTGAAACCTCACAAGTAAAGGTTACAATGGTTTTCGTTATCGTGTACTTAATAATTCGACTAAATCTTGAGAAGTAAAGTCACAAATTTGTGAGGAGTTGTTTAGGGGTTTCTCAGTTATCCGTATTGAAAAAACCACAAACAAAGGACAACGTAAAGAAGTTTTACAAGTGACCCGGAAATTTGTTTCCAGACTTATCTGATGACCGAATTATGAATAACGATTCTGTCTATAAAGTGACGAACACACGTAACGAACTGGTTAGTTTAAACTAGGACGGTTAGGACAAGGGGACTGAACCCACTAAAAAGGAGAGATAGAATAAAGATTTTGTTATTAATCCTTTTTTTTTTTTTTCAATGGTAGTTTTAAGTCTTGTCTTTGACCAGTGATATAAAATAATAAACTAAAGTTAAAAGAGGTAGGAGGGTTGGAACAAATACACGGAAAAGAGATGAAAAGGGTATATCGGTGTTAAGAAAGCGACGATATTATTAAACATCTTTATCTATCGCAAAAGAGATTAATTAAATTTTTCTAAAAATAACTTAAGAACTATATTTGTAGTCCTTAGGTTCGTTCTTTTATAAAGTTAGAGTAAATTGTTTAGTAAAGATCTTTCTATACTATTTGTGAGAGGTGCAACGTTGATGGAAACGGTAATAACATCTCTATATGGGGCGTACTTTAGAAAGAGGAAACTCCCTTCTAAACTACAGATTTATACCCTTTACGCTAGTCGTGCGTTTGAGGTAAAAATCAAGGAAGTTTCAGATTGTGTTGAAGTCTTTGGTCGACGGAGTGAACTCCGGTAAAGGACTTTTCACATTACGAGACTTATAGACCTGAAAAGTCGAATTGTATCTTTAGACAAACGAGGTCTCCTCTTAGGGATCCCGTCTCCTCGGACCACTCGATGGCAGGTACCCCAGCGTCTCTCCATCTGTACTGATTCCGTTGAATCGTACGTACTCGTGTGGAATGATTAAAGCGGTTCCAAAACATTTCGAAAATAATGTCGATTTGGTAAGTAAGGACGGAGGAAAAGAAGACACGTGTCCCCAACAATGTATTTTATAATTATTAAACATGGGGTTTGAGGTAGGGTTGAAGACGAAGACTCCTTCGCGCTCAGTTACGGCCTTCATCGGACTCTTTTATTTAACATTTTATTAGGTCAAACTTTACGATTGCGGTATTGATCATCTTTACCTTTTGTCTGTCGGGGACCGAAGAGTCGGAAATTTTGTGAACGCGAGTCAACGAAGTGAGTACAGGTTGAGATACGCTGGGGTACCTTACGTTGGGTGTTCCGAGGAGATAGGAACCCTAAAGGGTCCGTTCTTATGACCTTATCCAACGGTAAAGGAAAAGGTCCCCTAGGAGGACTGTGTTCCTAGTTTGGGTGTATGTGACAGATGACACAAAGGACGTAACGTCTGTCTAAGAATGGTGATCACCTTGGACCCTTGGAGAAATTTTGAGAATGTCTACCTCTTAACCGTCCCAAATAACTATCTTCCTTTTTTTTTTATCTATCACGATACATAGTTTATAAACTGTTTATTTCTTCTTTAGGTTCAATATTCATTTTATCCTAGTCCACTGTTAACGATTTACGGTAATCACAAGAAAAACAAAGAGTAATCTCAAGAAAAACAAAGAGTAATCACAAGACACACACCCACGAATCAGTGAGTCAACACAGGTTGAGAAACACTGGTGTACATGACATCGGGGGGTCGGAGGAGACAGGTACTCCTAAGAGGTCCGTTCTTATGACCTCACCCAACGTACGGGAGGGAGGAGGTCTACTAGAAGGGTTAGGTCCTTAAGTTGGGTCCAGAGGGAGTAACCTCCTCCTAAGAAATGTAGAATCGGTGTCCCTTCGGACCTAATGACCTCACCCTTCGGTTAGGGAAGAGGTCCCTATGAAGGATTGGGTCCTTAATTTGGTCCTATAGGACGTAACGTCCACTTAAGAAATGGTCGACTCGATGGTCCCTTCGGGTGATCACGAGATTTCGTTCTATTACTTCTGAACCCGATGACAGTCTAAATTTCGTTCCACACTTTCAATCTCCCTTAGGAAGTAAAGTACGTTTCTTCAAGTGTACAAAATGTAATATTACTTTCTAGGATCCTTATTCAAGTTCTGGTTCAGGTCCTACATTCTCGTAACCGATTTGTAGTAAATACTAATTTACAGGTTGTTTTCGTTGAGAGATACCGTTTGAGTTCAAGTTTAATCTTTTCGGACCAAAGAACTGTGTACTTTACTAATGTAGACGTACCTACGGAACTTGAAAATTAAGACTTGTAAAGAAACTTGGAAGACTCGTACGAGTATATTAGGTAAGGATGGACAATATTTGATCGTAAAGAGAGACAAAACGTGAAGTTCTGTTACATTTTGGGAGATGGTATGTCATTTTTTTTTTTTTCCGGTGAGTCCTAAAAGAGGGTAGAAAGGAGGACCGGTAACCCTGATTTTAGTTCTACTTTAATATGGTCTTGAGTCAACCTTTATAAGGGTTATGTGTATTCCCTATTTTTACCGATAAAAGGTATATTATGGATATATATCCGTAATATGGATATATATATATATAATAATATCATATTATTGTATCGTATTATATATATGTTATCATATATCATATTATTCATATTATATATTAATTATATCATATATCATATTATATAAAATGTCATATATCATATCATATAATATTATATTATATTATATCATATCATATTATATACTAGTTATATATAATTATATTATATAATAATATATCTCCATAATATGGATATATATTAAAGGGATATTATGGATATATGGATGAAATATATTGTCGTCGAAGACTACCTTACACGTCCTCTTATTTCAAACTCCCAGGTTCTTTCGTCATGTATTCTAATTCATTCCTTGTCGAAGAAAAAAAAATTGGACTCTCCATGTAAAAGTCATACGTCTTACATCGTGGAATTGGTAAAAGGTCCTTTACCACTCTTAACGATGATCCGACAGGGTGTGACTTGTGTCAATTTTACAGGTTTAGCGGTACTATATATAAAATAGTACGACTTTACCTATAATATACGTACTGACCTTCTGGATAGTCTTCTAATACAAGGTACTCTTTAAGGTCTTGATGGTAAATAGTCCCAATACTCTTAATAGGAACACCTCTGTGGTCATGGTGACTTTTGGTAAGTAATTATTATAATAAGTCTGGTCAATCTTATTCGTTCACCAACAAATCTTTCCGTGCGATCAACAAAACTTTTCCTGAACGTGTCCACTTTCTATTTGACACTTCTAGATCGTCGGACGTCACCAGGTACCGTCCATTCTTATAGGTGAACTCTCATTTTTCGTTTTACCGTAAAATATGTAATATTCTATATCTCTTCAACGGAGAAACCCGAAAACTCCACCGTTTGAAGAGACAAATTTCGTCTAAAGAGAAAAAATTTATATGATGAGGATATCTATATAATCCATTGTCTTTTCTGTCGGTCTAAACTTATTCTGAGGATTATCCTTCTCCGATATACCACTGAGATATGACGTCAAGTGAGTAGGACGGACAACCCGTTACGTTAAGTCTTCTAGGAGATACGACCTCAACTCATTACCCCTTTTATTGAAAATTCTCAACTACTCTTAAAGAAAGTTGTTGTTCAGAACCGTACGAAACCCCGGTCAATCTTTCCTCTATGGACTTATGCTTTGTGTTTAACTGGTGTAGTGACTCTGACGGACAATACTCGTTCTGATAGTCTGTGTTACTTTTCTATTCAGTTCTACTGAGTTGGTTAAACTTATACAGGTTTACTTTGTTGTCTTAGGATTTTCGTTTTGTTTTGTTTTAATACCACCTGATACTGTCTTGATTTTCTATCATATTACCCTCATGTTTTTCTTGTTTTATTTATAAACTTTTTTATTACTGACTCTTAAAGATGTCTAATTACAATCTGTCGTTTAGTATCTAGGTCGTTTGAGTCTCTTGTAGTTCACCCTATTTACAGTTTTTTTTTTTTATGAGGTTGTAAGTTCGCATAGTAAAAGTTTGATTTATTTTAGTTTCTAAACCCCACCCCCCTTCCGAACTTTTTCGGTCTCTTTTTTCTTTACGAGATGTATATCTCCTTGTTTATGTTCTTAATATAGGTCGACACCGAGTCTACCATTTCTTAGACGGACGTTACACCATCTGGACCCAAGTTATGGACGTAACCCTTCTAGGGACCTCTTCCCTTACCGATAGATTAGGTCATAAGACCGGAACTCTTAAGGTGCCTGCTCAGAAACCCCAACGTTTCTCTACCTGAAGTGACTCGTTGAAAGTAAAAGAGAAAAGGGGAGTCTTTGGTTCGTTCGTTTTTCTGTCACTTTACTTTATAACTTCACAACTCTCTTTTTCAATGATTGGATCTTGAGATATAGTACTCTTTATAGGAAGTTTTTATTTCTTATTTATTTTTGTTGGAGTTTGTTTTACATAACCTGTATCACTTCTCCATAGACTTTTTGACTCGATATGTCGTCTTTAAGATTCTGGGAACTTCAATCTTTTTTGTCCCGTACACATTTACTCATTTTCACACCTAGTTGATTTCTATTAACCGACTATAAGACTTACCATATCACTGTACTGGCAACGAGTCAGTACAGGGTGAGAGACTAGGGTACCTGCCATGTCAGGTACCTTAAGAGGTCCGGTCTTATGACTTCACCCATCTGAAAGGGGAGAGGTCCCCTAGAAAAGTTGGGTCCTTAACTCAGTGCCAGAGGACGTAACCTCCGCCTACGTGTATACTTGTTTTGTTTGGAGACAAGGAGTCTTAGAGTCTTAAAGATTGAGGTCTGAAAATAGGGTTAACCACCCATGATTAACAAAAAGTTTAATAATAATAATAATAATAAAATTAATAATAAGGACCTATGAAGTAAAACTAGTGAAACGGGGAACAAAAGATCTAGAGACGTAACTAAAACTAAGGAACGGTTCGGAAGTTTATATCTACTTAAAGAAATACTTTTATACACCAATCCTTTTTTCTGTTAAACATAAGGAGACATGGAAACCGAAGGGTCCACTGAGTCACCATTTCTTAGACGGACGGTTACGTCCTCTGTGTTCAAACTTGGGACCCAGTCTTCTAGGGGATCTCTTCCTTTACCGTTGGGTGAGGTCATAAGAACAGACCTTTTAGGGCATCTGTCTCTTCAGACCACCCGATGTGAAGTACCCCAACGTTTCTCACCTTGTGATGACTCGTATGTGTGTACGTGTGTGTGTGGACACCCCCCGTTTTTTCCATAGTATCGTCTTTTTTTTTTTTTTTTTTCTAATTTTGTAGAATAGAGGTCTTAAGTCTTCTTCCTGTATATATAGATAGATGTTTCACCGTATGTTGTCTGATACACAGTTTTTTAAAAAAAATGAAAAAAAAGACAAAATTTAGAAATATTTACAATATAGTAATAAGTTTCCAAAGTTCTGTGTCTTCATATGGTTTAATAACGTAAAATTTTGTTTCGAATAATATCAATTTTTATGGATCTTTCTCAACTAGGTGAAAACGGGTGTTTAATCGAAAGAAAAATAATTTTGGAATTCAAAGTAAATATTAAAAAACAAAAAATGTAAATGTAATGGTGAGGTTTGAATACATCGTAAAAAACGGAATATTTAAATTTATATTGTCTACCGGATCAACACTATGAACTATGAGTCACTAAGTGGTTTATAAGACCTCCTTTAGAGAAGTAAACCGTAAACCAAGACCTGAAATTAAGGTTTTAATTACTGGGGTTTTTAGACAACAATCTTATACATAATAATCGACAGTGGTGGACAGTACTAAATTTTCTTTATTTTAAGTTTGATTTTATTCTACTATTACTCTTCCCATACAACAAATGGAAAACCTGATATAAAAACGAAAACTTTATGAAAAAGAAATTAGAATTCATTAATTATGTGTAAAACTAAACTTTAGTCGATTTGGAAACTCTAATATAGTATATTTTGATACATATATAAGTACGTCGACGTTTTACGATTATCTTTATACGGTTCCTCCATGGTTACCTTACGATTGTTCTTTGACCCCATTTCTTCTAAGTCCATAAGTTCCTTTTTCTCTATTATTCCTAAAACAATTACTCCTAAGTAATTTATCTACGACTTTAAGTATTAAAAAAAAAAGTAAAATGAATTATTGATAAAAAAAAGGGTACCCTTTTCCTTACATTGTGAACTATCCGTGTTATTACGGAGACGGTTCTACAGGTGTGGATTAGAGTCTTTGAACACCCACAATGGAATGTATAGTTGTTTCCTGAAACGTCGACACTAACTCAATTCTTGGTAACCTACCTTTCTAATAAAACTCAATAGACTCAACCAGGTTACATAAGTGTTCCAAGAATTCTATCCTTCTCTTACACTTATCTTCGTCTAATTCTCTCTTTAAAGTTATACAATAAAAGGACCTAAACTCCTGTCTTCCCTCTATCTTCGGTTCTTTATGTCCGTCGAAAATTTTAGAACTTTACCGTTTCCCTACTCAAAAGAGGATCTCGGAGGTCTTTTTATCTTAGTGTACTAGTGACTAAGAACTTGGGTCTTTTTGGGTAAACCATGAAAAACGGAGTTTTTACGTCATCATTTTGAATAAACGAATTTCGTTGATAAAAGCCGTGAAATAACGTCATTATCGTCCTTAGAATGATGTTATTATACAATAAAACGTTTTTTTTTTTTCGGTTAGAGTAGAATAAAAATTATAAAAAATTTACATAAATAAACATTAATTTCCTATGAACGAAATGTTATAACGGAACAAAGACGTTATATCGTTACCCTTAGACCTTTGATTTGTCTTTACTTACTGTGAACAGAAAACAAGTGTATGTTATTTACTCCCATATTTTAACGTACTAACTCAGTTCAACAGTAAAAAAAAAACAGAGGAAATTCTTTATAGGTTCTAGAGAATATTGTTTGTCTTCCTATCGATGTGGGAACAAAAACTAATCGGTGAGATTAGTACTCGAGATTTTAATAATTTAGTCTCACATATCAAAACTATATAATTGTCTACCCCTTTCTTATAATAAAATACAGAAAAATCTATTGAAAACATCGGCATAGAAGAATACCACTAAAGAGAAAAACGTTATATCATTTCGAATTATGATTTGATAAAATGTCCACCTTTTCCCCGTCTCACACGTATTAACATTTTATATAAGTGACTGGAAGACAAAGGTTCTGTGATAAAGTAATTAGAAGTGGTAGCCTATATTTATCTTAGGTAGATAATTTGATTCAAAAACTGGTCTTGGTTTCAATATTTTATAGTTCGTCCTTTAGTAGAGTCTTTGTAACCGTTCCTATAAGTCAAGGACTCGAACAAGATAGTTCTAAGAAAAATCAAAAAAAAAACAAGTTAAAAATAAAAATGAAATAAAATGAAATGTTATGACATAACCAAAACGGTATGTAACTGTATTTATGTGGTACCCACATGTACACAAGGGTTTGAACTTGGGGGGAGGGTGGAGGGAGGGGTATTGTAGAGAGACCCAGTAGTGGCACGTGGTCGGGGTTCGTACGACATAGGACGCAGTCTGTATCTGACCGCTAAGTTAAGAATGTACTATCATATGGACAATGTTACGGTAAGAGGTTTTAGTAGGGTGGGAGAGGGAGAGGGAGACTCAGGTTTTCAGCAATATATGTAGACACAGAGGAAACGACAGGACGTATGTCCCAGCAGTAACGGTAGAAAGATTTAAGGTATATATACACAATCATATGACATAACTACAAAAAGAAAGACCGAATGAAGTGAGACGTATTAGCCGAGGTCAAAGTAGGTAGAGTAGTCTTGACTAAGTTTACTTAAGAAAAATTGCCGACGCATTATGAGGTAACACATATACATGGTGTCCAAAGAATAGGTAAGTAGACGACTACCTGTAGATCCAACAAAGGTACAGGACCGATAATATTTGTCACGACGCTACTTGTAACCCCATGTACACAGAGAAAGTTAAGACCAAAGGAACCACACATACGGGTCTTCACCCTAACGTTCTAAGAAAAATTAGTGGTGCAGGAAGATCCCTCCGGGACATATGTCAGAGTTACTCGATCATTCTGATTATTTGTTCTACGTGAAGACACTTCAAAATATAAAAAAGATATTTATTACCTATTAAAATCAAATTAAAACTAATAGGTCTATATATTGGTCGAGACAATTAAAGGGTTGAAACCCCTGAAAAACGAGTTCAATACCATGATTCAAAGACAAAATATGTGGACTCGGTTACGAGATATAATTGTCAAATCTAATAAGGTTCTAACCTCGTCGAGTATTTAGACTTACAATGGGTTACGAGTCTTTGAACTTAGAACAAGAAACTTTGATCAATCACTGTTTCGGAGACGATCGGTGACTCATGGTTCTTGACAGAAGGGTCGGAAACGGTGATAGGACGGGACGGTACCAGGTTGAGTGGGTGTAATAAGTGACCTGCCGAAAATGGACTATTTTCCTTATGACGGATGTTGTAGTCATTCGTTTCCTACAGTCTCAGTAGCCACTAACATCGATGACAGTTACCACTCGACCATGTGGGACTCCCTTGAGTCCTTCTTTTTCTTATGGACGGTAGATTGTCCGTACACTGACATCGGTCAGGGACACCACTCAGGACTCCTGTGAGACCTACACCTTTGTGTCCTACGACCGGGCTCTGTCGACTTCACAAATAGTTTCCTAACTAAAATAACGGATCTGAGTATAGAAAGGTATGTGTCTTTTTATGATTTAAGAAATTTAACTGTATTGATCAAAGAAATTAATTATTATGACAAAACTACAAGTCTGATGGAGTGGAAACAACGTTTTGAGGACATATGGGTCGGGGAGGGGACGGGAACGGAGGGACCTCGTCAACAGACTCCCAATGAACTCTAGGACGGAGTTCCGGACTCCAGGATATTTAAGGGTGACTCATTTTGTATTAAGAGTCGAAAATTTAACGCTTTTCCTCCGACCTCCATCTATGAGGAAGAAGGGGGTTCCATTTCGTTAACCTCTAAGTAAACGACACCTGACTTTGAGGTTTTCTTCTGATACTCCTGCTAATTTCCTCCTCCGAATTGGGACTGTCTGACGAATAAAGAGTAAGAGTTTCAGTCCCCTGGAGGAATCGATGTACACGTGTCTTTCTGAGGAACCTATAGTTTCCCCCTCAGTACGATTCCCTACGAGATTGGTAACCGGAAACGTCATTTTGGTAAAACGGATTCTCAACACACATGTGCGTCCCCCTTTAGGACTCTACATGGTTTAAACCTGAAGCTTGGTCCGTTTAGTTTTCTTAATCGGTTTCCTTTAGGTCTTCTTTACGGGGGTATTTTCATTAAGTTTGACGGTTCTCCCACACTAAGTCCCTGAGAAGGAAACTCAGAAGGGTACAGATATAGGTGTACATGACATGAGAAAAAGGAGGATTATTTATGAAATGGATGAAGTGATGAAAGGAAGAAACACCCTTAAGAAAGATCGTTTCAGTTTTACGTCCCGGAACAGGGATTGGGGGTCGGATCACCGATCCTAAACCACGAGAGTTGTGGTACTAGACGAGTCAGAGGTCGACCCTTGGGTTCGGTGTGAAATTCGATAACGTCCAGATCCGGACTTTACGTAAAAAATGAACTGTGTGGTTTATAAAAGAATTTATTTGGTCTCAAACATAGGAGGTCTTTCTCTCGCCACTCATCTCCGAACTTCGTTCTACAATCGAGGGACGGGTCCTTAACTTGACCCATCGGTCCTATTTTTGTTTCTTAGGACTGGTGGTCTAGTCGTTCCCGATCTCCGATCTCCGTTCAAAAGGGACAGAGAACACGAATCAGTGGCTCAGCACAGACCTACAGGGGACGTAGAAGACGTAACGGTTCGTCTAAGAAATGACAACACGGTGGACCCAGACACACATACACGTACACACACGTATAATTCAGTACAGACTGAGAAAAACTGGGGTACCTGATATCGGGTGGTCTGAGGAGACCGGTATTCCTAAGAAGTCCTGTCTTATGACCTCACCCATCGGTAAGGGAGTAGGTCCCTTAAAAGAGTCGTGTCTCTAGCTTTTGTCCAGAGGACGTAACGTCCGTCTAAGAAATGGTACACTTGGTGTTCTCTTCGAGTTATTATGACCTCACCCAACGGTTCCAGGTCGGGGTCACCTAAGTCCCATTAAGTTTCCCACTTGTCACATCCGATCCTTTTTATAAATAAATTAATCTTTATATTCTAATCTAATCCTTCTTTATCACATCATCCTTTTAATTCACCTCTTTTCTACGACTTATTGAACCAAATGTACCTTTCTGTTATTTCAAGGTCTGTTCCTCGAACGTGGTAGATGCAATCCGGTGACCACAGGAGAACTTATCGCCCCCCACGGGGTGGAACCCGAGGGAGAACGCACCTAGAATCTTCGGCCCCGTTCATTCATCTGTACCACTCGGAGGTACGGGGTCTACCCTTAAGTCGGTCTTTTACCTCATTTCTCCTCTGTGCCCCCTTTGGTCAGAAAGGTTACTGACCGGGTAGGGGATAACAAGTCTTCCGGAAATTATGAAAAAAACCATGTATCTCGAGTTACCTATTATATTTTAATGTGTCGTAGTCGTCGGGACTGAGAATAGTTTTGGTCCGAAAGAGAGACGTATGAATCAACATATGTGTTCAGAATCCACTAAATGTAGTAGAAGACCGGTCTCCCTGTTAATGGTAAAATGTTGGGAAAAAGACTATGCCCAAACAGTTGGTCTTTTGAACAAACAGAATCTTACAAAAAGAAAGGTTTCAGACCACGGTGAGAGTCTTTCGTGATTTATTTCAATGTAACAATGTATCGTTCCTGTGTTGTTAAATGTTGTTACTTTCTTCATGTCACTAAATATTGTTTCTTTTCATTAATTAAGTTTTCAGATCACAACGATTGTAGTTTTGATGATATAAGGATAAAGATATAGGGTTAATGTAACTAATTATAGGAGGTCCACGGATTTTCTATTTCTTATACCTCCGGACCGTCGTCAGTAACTCAGTAGTCACTTTTAGGTAGTAGTTATACTAAAAATCGAGAATCTTTTCCGAGACATAGAAATTCTACGAAATTCGAAACACGGAGAACGAACTCCCCGACATTCGTTAAGTGTTCAAAATTTTACAGGCCCCTTTGGACAAACAATCCGTTCAATCTCTCGGTAGTCTCCCTATATTCGGGTCTGTAAGAAAAGTATACGTCCTCTGACTTCGGGACTCAATTGAAAAAGGTCTCTTACAGTCTTCTCACCTTTCGTGTCGTGTTATTTTAGTCCGACTGAGACCAAAACCCCCATGTACGAGTCCTTTTGAGTCCCCCTTTGGGACTTCGATCTAGTGTGGAAATGTAAAACAGACCGAAGGAAGGAGTACTGGTAACGACGCCCGCCCTAAGGAGTGCGACCGAGAGCCGTCACCCATCGGATAGGTAAGAGTTCCCCTAGAAGGGTTGGGTCCTTGACTTGGTCATAGAGGACATAACGTTCACTTAATAAATAGTCGACTCGATGGTCCCTTCGGGGAGACCGAGGACTGGGTTTCTTGTTACGTAAAGAATTCCTCCGCTTTTGACATTTTTGTCTATGTTTAAAATAATAATCTCTGTATCGTGTCGTTCATCCTCTCGTATGTCTCTTTGTCAAACAAATCAATTCTGTCTTAGTTCTGTCTTTATGAGTGGGTCTCTCCTTACGACACTCGTAGGGGAGTTACTCCACCTTGTGTCATTTCTCCACCACTTCAGTAAATATAACCTATCCGGAAGGTCAGAGACCAAGTCAAGTCAGTCAAGTCAGTGAGTCAGCACAGACTGAGAAACGTTGGAGTACCTGACGTCGTGCGGTCCGGAGGGACACGTAGTAGTTGAGGACCTTTGAACGGGTTTACGTATCGGTAACTCAACCACTACGGTGGGTTGGTAGAGTAGGAGGTAGCAGGGGAAAAGGAGGGAGGAAGTTAGAAAGGGTCACAGTCCCAAAAAAGGTTACTCATTCAAGAAGTGTAGTCCACCGGCTTCATAACCTCGAAGTCTAAGTCATAGTCAGAAAGGTTACTTATAAGTCCTGACTAAAGGAAATCTAAACTGACCGAACTAGAGGAGCGTCAGGTTCCCTGAGATTTCTCAAAAGAGGTTACGGTGTCAAGTTTTAGTAGTTAAGAAGTCACGAGTCGAAGGAAATCCAAGGTTGAGAGTGTAGGTATGTACTGATGATCTTTTTGGTATCGAAACTAATCTACCTGGAAACAACTTTTCATTACAGAGACGAAAAATTATACGACAGATTCAACAAGTATTGAAAAGAAAGTTCCTCGTTCGTAGAAAATTCAAGAACCGACCTTAGTGGTAGACGTCAATAAAACCTCGAGGGTCTTTATTTCACAGAGTGATAAAGGTAACAAAAGGGTATATAAACGGTACTTCACTACCATGGTCTACGGTCCTAAAAGAAAAAAACTCACAACTGAAAATTCGGTTGAAAAAGTGAGAAAGTGAAAGTAATTCTCCGAGAAATCAAGGAGAAGTAAAAGACGGTATTGTCACCACAGTAGAAGTATAGACTCAAATAACGATAAAGAGAAACGTTAGAACTAAGGTCGAACACGAAGTAGGTCAGATCGTAAAGAGTACTACATGAGATGTATATTAAACTTATTCGTCTCACTGTTATATGTTGGAACTGGATGAGGAAAGGGTTAAACATTGGTCAGATCAAATGGATACTGGTTAATAGTCTAAATAAAAGATGTGGACTGGACGTGATTCTGGGAGTGGTTACAGACACGTCGAACAAAGGTCGAGTCTCCTATACTCAACTACCACTCCCTCACCCATTTACCTGTGAACCTTAGTGAATGATACGGGAAAGAAAAACTGGGGGTTATTCTGAAGGACGTGGTGTACGCATCACAGAAAGAACGGATTTCTACCTTTGATATACTGGAGAACTAGAAAATAAGTTTGTTCCGAATTGGGTAGAGACAGGGTCGGTATTGACAATAGAATTTTCACAGGTGTCCTTTGTTTCAGACCGATAAATAGGATAACGACAAAGTCTCTCATTTATCCTCCAACTAACATTTAAGGATTTAACCTCAGGTGGATAGAGGAGAGTCTTCTTCGTTTGTCATCCGAACAACATTCACAAACCGGACTTCGGTTAGATAGAGGACGGAGTTTTATAGTATAAGACGATGAACCAATTTAAAGGTACATCGAGTTTGTCAAATTTAAAGTTTAATTCACTAGTTGGACATACACACGTCACACTGTCGATCGGGTCCATCAAACGGTGTCGACTGACTGATCCAGTTGGTATGGTACGTAAAAACGTAGTATTTCATCTTATGTAAATGATGAATTCGATCACGTGAAATGATACGTCTCGGGTGACAACTAAAAGAGAACCTTTTTTTACTAAAAGATTTAAAATAGACTTTCCTTCTGTTTTCTATTCTCCTGCTTAAATTTGTTTTCACTTCACTATACGCGATTGTTTCCTTGTAAAGTGTAAGAACTATATTTGCCTGAATAATTTTTATTTCGAACTGATATTTACTAAATTTTTAGTTATGGGTATTACATCGAGTAATCATTTTTTCGTTATATTTTACGACTTTATTGATTCTCATTTAAGTTTTGACACTTCTATACATGTTTATATAGAAAATGTTTCCTATAATAATTGTTAGTATATATTCACGAAGGGTCCATCGTGAAGATCACCATTTCTTAGACGGACGGTTACGTCCTCTCCGTTCTCGGTACCCAAGTTAGGGACATAGACCTTCTAGGGGACCTCTTCGCTTATCTTTAGGTGACGTCATTGGAACGGACCTCTTAAGGTACCTGTCTCCTCGGACCGTCCGATGTCTGGTACCACAGTCAGTCTGTACCGACTCATACTCACACGTGTGTGTACGTGTATGTGTGGGTTCACTGTGTTGCAATTTCTTAGACGAACTGTTACGACTCCTACGTTCTCTGTGTTTAAACTAGGGAGCCAGTCCTACTGACGGACCTCATCCTTTACAGTTACGTGAGTTCATAAGAACGAACCTTTTAAAGTACCAGACTTCTCGGACCTTCCGATGTCAGGTGACCCAGTGTTTGTCAACCTATGGTGACTCGTTGATTTAACTGACTGACTACCGGGATAAGTTTAAAAGGTTAGGTGTTTTCGAAGAGAAAGTTATAACGGTATACGCTGGATACTGTATACAAATTATAAATTATAAACTTTGGATAGTCATAAAAAATGAATTTGAATTTTTTATTTTGACCGTAACAATTTACTTTATAATTAAGCTTAAATTTGAGAAGAAAATTTTTCTTCTCAAAAGGGATCTAAACGATCCATTTTCGTAAGGATGTCAACGAGACAAAGTAGTGGAAAGTAAGTGAGTTGTTAGGTGACCTTACCGAAAGTACGATGTAAAAGTTTTTCGGAGGATATCTGCAGTATCGAGTGACGGTACAGAGATTTCGGTTAAAAATGAGGGGTGAGTAATAATATAAAATTAACTCCCTTTAGAAATTTTACTCTAGATAAGGTAATTGGTTGAAATTCCACATGTTATATCAGAACAATTTCGTGTTACAACATGTTGTCCTGAGATGTTAAATAAACAGAACTCATTGACATTTCAATATGGGTAGTTCATGGTTGAGGGGTGATCTGGGGAAGAGGGGTCGGGTACCGACGATGGTAAGATGAGAAACACAGCTATTCAAACTGTCAAAATCCCTGGAACATATTTCGTATGTGTAACAAACCAAATAGAAAGACACTTTACAAGGGATAACTGTGGAGAAAGAAGAATTTTATAACAGAAAGAAACCGAAGATATGGTGTTTTGAGAGGACCCCGCTGGGGACGGGTGAACCGGAGAAAGAGGAAAAGTCTGAGTCGTATTAAAAGAGAGACAATCAACACTTAGTCATTTAACACATCCTTTTATCGTCACCCTCTTTATCACTGTTAACTTAGTTTTAAACTGTTATACTAACTATAGGGTAAAAGTCACCACTATTCAGTTTTATTTTTTATTACAATATTACTAATAACCACTACTAAAAAACGTTAGTGACAGTGACTTAAGACCTAAAGAGGGTAAGAAAGTGAGTCCTTTTTTTTATAATTCACGAAGTGTTCCATATCTTTATAAATCTAAATTTCCTTTTTGTCATTCTTCTTGTCCGATCTAACGATGAAAAAGTTGAACGACAATCATGAAATTTAACGTACATGTAACTAGAGTGATGACAATATGACAATACGAGGTATATTTTATCAAAAAATAATAGTAATGTAGTAAAAACATATTCTTTCACTTCTTTAAACAGTAGTTAATTAGACACCAAATTAACTTCGACATTCCTTCATTCCAATACCCAGAGAATAGGATACTTTGAACAGTCTCGTTCAATAAAATTAAAGTTTCGACGTATTTTAGTCGGACATAAAACGGATAAAGAGTCACAATGAGTCTCTGTAATGAATACTTATAAATTTTCTTTTATGAAAATTAACCTTGATAACATCTATTCTTTTTTATTTTTTTTAAGTGAATGTTTATAAGGAGATTTACTAAAATCTCTTGGTCGAACAAAAAATTATCGTTTAGATACTTTCGAGAATTTATACGTATTTGAAATCCTAGTTATTTGATGTAATTAACTTCAGACTTTAAATCTCGTATAGGAAGATTCATAAAAGAAAACTACTGACTAACATATTATACCGAATGTTTAAATATAAGGTATTAACTGGTAGTTTAAGTATAACATTCGGTAGTAAAGGTTAATATTATTTATTACGTGACACGTATGATCTTAAGAATTGAGATCCCTTCGTTATCTTTTTTGAAATTTATATAGAGATAAATCGTATAGTTATACAATTGTATACAACTCCGAAAACAAAACGTCATTTGATTATGACTTTAATACATTTGTTTAACATCAATATAGGTCTTCATACAAAGTAAATATGACTGGAAGGTAAAGTACTCTTTGTATAAAATATAACAAAACAAAAGAATCTCCTTGTTTTGTTCTTTATTTACTTTATGTAAACCCCCACAAAGTTCTGTATGTTAACTTGAATATGTTATTCTCACTTTAACTTTGAACCTTAAACAACAAACGACACGACTCAGAGTCCATTTAACTTTCAAATTGGTACTTTGTTGAAAACAAAATTTTTCCATTATCTAAAAAACGATTAGACATTAGTCTTTAAATTTTTTTTTTCACTTTTTTTTAGAAAAAGAGAAAATGAAAACCTCTAAATAAATGGAAGATTTCACGATAGTGCACAGTTTTAAATTAAACATCAAATTTAGTTAATTTAACCTATTAAACTCAAGTGAAGATATTTCTCCAATAAACAATTTCTTGTGTTGGTGTGTGATCATAGTAACGTAAATATATCTAGTAAGATGTACTCATTATAAGATATTCCTGTCAAACATTTCGGGACATCCTTGGTCCTTGATAAATTCTCCTAAGTACTCTAAGTCAAGTCAAGTCAGGGAGTCAACGGAGACTGAGAAACACTAGGTTTCCTGACGTCGGACGGTCCGATTGGACAGATAGTGGTTGTGGACCTCGGATAAGTTTAAGTACAGGTAGCTTAGTCACTATGGTAGGTTGGTAGAGCAGGAGCCAACAGGGGAAGAGGACGGAAGTTAGAAAGAATCGTAAAAAAAGTCACTCAGTCAGGAAGTATAGTCCACCGGTTTCATAACCTCGAAGTTGAAGTCGTAGTCAGGAAGGTTACTCGTGTATCCTGACTAGAGGAAATTCTACCTGATCAACCTAGAGGGACGACAGGTTTCCTAAGAGTTCTCAGAAGAGGTTGTGGTGTCAAGTTTTCGTAGTTAAGAAGCAACGAGTCGAAGAAAATACTAGGTTGAGAGTGTAGGTATTACTGATGATATTTTTGGTATCGAAACTGATCTACCTGGAGACAACGTTTCATTACAGAGACGAAAAATTATACGACAGATCCAACCAGTGTCCAAAAGAGGGTTCCTCGTTCATAGAAAATTAAAGTACCGACGGTAGTGGTAGTAGTCACTAAGACCTCGGGGGGTTTTATTTCAGAGATTGGCAAAGGTAACAAAAGGGTAGATAAAAAGTACCTCACTACCCTGGCCCACGGTACTAGAAGGAAAAAACTTACGACTCAAAGTTCGGTCGAAAAAGTGAGAAGAGAAAGTGAAAGTAGTTCTCCGAGAAATCAAGAAGAAGTGAAAGACGGTATTCCCACCACAGTAACCGTATAGACTCCAATAGCAAAAAAAGGGCCGTTAGAACTGACGTCGATCACAGTAGGTCGGGTCACAAAGAGTACTACATGAGAAGTATATTCAATTTATTCGTCCCACTGTTATATGTCGGAACTACATGAGGAAAAGGTTAAATCTTCGTCAAACAACAAGGTACAGGACAAGATTGACGACAAAATCTAGACGTATGTCTAAAGAGTCCTTCTTCTATTTTATCCGCCCATAAGGATATAGAAATTATTAAAAGGTGCCAAACAAAACTAGGTGTGTTTCTTAAACCGTATTAGTTATTTCGTCTTTATCTACAAAAATACCTTGAGAAAACGAAAACGGTACTAGGTTACCTACAACACTTAAACGAGAGACCAAGGAGACGGAAAAAGATTTGGGTAGAACTTGTAAAACTTCCAGAGTCTAGTGCATAACAACCTCAGTGTGAACCTTTTAAAAATCGTAATGAAACGATCGCATACTCTATTCACGTTAACACGTCATCAAACTTGTAAGAAACCGTAACGGAAAGAAACCCCAACCTTACTTTTGACTGGAAAAGGTCAGAACACCGGTGACGACTCAAAAGGTGTAAACGACCGTATAACTCCGTCGTGAAAGTGTCGTAGTAGAAAATCCTAAACTTTATCGAGTCGACCTTAAGATAGTGGATAAGATCGAAACGAACATCACTAAGAAGGATTCCGGGTGAACTGAAACCTGAGGTGCTACAGAGATCCACCCAATAGTATGGTGGTAACAATAACCCCAGTAAGTCTATAAAGACACATCAAGACACATAAGAACGGTGGAGAAGAATTATAGAAGACGAAGACAATCTACGTATTTTAAAGACAGGAAATAACACGGGTAGAAGTGTATTTTACAAGGAAACAATAGAAATTAAAGGAACTTCTCGAGAGATCAGAAAGAGTAAGATAACGAAAGGACATTAAGAAACGTGACTAATGGCTCTTCCCGAAAGAATAGACAGGAACGATAAGAAACCTTGAGACGTAAGTATCCCCATATAGAAAGGAAAAGAGGAAACGGAAATCAAAGAGAAGAAAAGAGTCTATAAGTATTCCAGAGGATTCTGTCGGTAAAAACGTAAATAAAATGAACCCCTACAAGAACTAATGACGGAGGATATGTCACAATGTTTGGAGGTAGGTATCAAAAAGTCCGTGAGGCAGATAGTTTAGGTTAGGGAACTTAGATAAAAAGTGAAGGTGGCATATTAACGTTTCGTAAACTAAATCAAGTATGGACTTACCAGATCACCAAAAGGGATGAAAGAAGTTAAATTCAGACTTAAACCGTTATTCCTCAAACCCTAGACTCGGTGTCAGTCGAGTGACACAATATAAATGACTGACATATCTCTAAGAGGTAGAACCCGACGTTTCTTATATTAGTTAGACTAAAGTTATAAATGTTAGACTACTACAGGTACACATCTCAGCACAGAACACAACAACCTTCTCCCACCAACGTAAGAGAAATATTTTTAAACAATCTGAAACGGGACGAAATAAAACATGAGGTTCTGGTTGAACAGACAATGATGTCAATAGAGAACTGAAGGATGAAAACGCAAGGTCAGGGTATACTACTTTGACTGAAGGAAAAAACCAATCAAGATCTTCCAGAATATCCAGTAGTATTTAGACAAATTAAATCGAAGAAGTCGTAATGTCAAACCCAGTAGTATCTGAAACCAATGACACTATAACTTACCAAACCGAACCTTTGATTTTCTCTAATAAGGTATTAAAACTATTACTTGGGTTTATGACCTAAAACCTCAGAAAACGACCGATACTTCCGATGAGGTAAAGAAGATTCCCTAAGAACAGGTGTCGTCATCTATACTACTAGTGGACTTAATTTAAACGAGTAAGGGCAGGTGAAATCAAGTGACTAAGGATTTTAGTCAGATACAAGTGAGAAAGGTAGAAGACAAACTGGTGAAGGTTAAATGGAACTAAGTACCTGTATTGTAGGGTCCAAGGGTATGTCATGACAACAAGTGTCGTAGTCTGAATAAACTAATGATCAGTGTAGGTGTTGAACCGCGACAAAAGTGAAACTGAGGTAGAGAAGTACGAAAGATCTCAATAAAGAGGTGACTAGAGGTCATCGCATAACCTGTGGATTGTTGGACCCCTCAAGTAGAAAGTCACAGGATAGAAAAACGGAAAAGTATGAGAAGTACCCCAAGAGTTCCGTTCTTATGACTTTACCAAACGGTAAAGGAAGAGGTCACCAGTCACAAAACAGTCTTGAGACGTGGTACTGGACAGACAGAACCCATCGGGACGTACCGTACCGAGTATCAAAGTCACTCAATCTGTTCTGACACTAGGTACACTAGTCAAACGAATCAAAAGACACTAGCATCGAAAGTAAGACAGACGAGAGACTACATCTTCCTATTCTGTGAATACCTTGGAAAGACTACTCTCTCTGATACCCCCTTAACCCCAGAACAAGACTACCTACTCCGGTACGAGTCATCTAGAAATTAGGTTAAAAGACAACTACTCACCCCGACACAAGGGAAGGACAACGAACTGGACTTCGGTTTGATACCATCCCGATTACTGTCACTATCACTGGAGGAAGTTTTCCTTAGTGGACGTGACAACATCAATCACAGGGACTGTGGTGTCGTCCGGTGATAGTTTGGTACGAAGACGGTCTCTGAAACCTGAGAGTGTTCCTTCAGACCGAGTCAGAGAACTCCCCTGTGACGAGGACCGAGGACCACACGTATTCCAAAATAAAGACAGGAGGTTCTCAGAAAAAGGAGTTAGGACGACTTAAAGACATTAGTTTAGGGTGACCGGAGGTTTCAGTCTAAGGGACTCACAAGAGTCAGGGGAACGGTCTAGGGACCCATCTCTTTAGATAACACGTAGGATTTGAAAGAATTGTCACACTTTAAAAGAAACCATATTAACAAGAAGTCAAACACCCAGCAGACGAACCGTCGAAACACCACCCCGATTACCACTGGTGGAGGTTCTCCAGAATACGGTGTGTGACGTACAGGGTCCAGACGACGTCGGTCTCGGGGACAGGGGCACCATCCGGTGACTACTGTACACGGAGACGTCCTCTGTGAGTTTCCGTCCAGACCGAGACAGAGAGACCCCAGAGACCCAGGACCTTACACGTTCCAAAACAAACTCGGGAGACTCGTAAATACCACCTATGTCCCAAACAAAGACTTACGTTAAAACGGGGAGGATGACAAAACAACCCAAAGAGGAAACGGGAACCTACACTCCATAGAAAAAAACCATCCTAGGTTGTAAGAGGACAGTTACCAACAAGTCGTCACTCAACGATAAAACCTCAAGTATGACCAAAGAGTCCAGTGACCGATACGATGGGTCGACGGAAAGACTAATCGGTCGAGAAGATCGTAGACCGATGGGAAGAAAGTCAGAGTCTTTAGGGGGAAGACTAAACGGTACTTCGAAGTCGAGACCGACACTCTCAACTTGATATTTTCTTCGACTAGTGGTTTCTTAACTACGAAAACTTGACACCACAACTTCTTCTGAGAACTCTCAAGGAACCTGTCGTTCCTTTAGGCGGGTCAGGTAGGATTTCTTTTAGTCAGGACTTATAAGTAACTTTCCTGACTACGACTTCGACTTTGAGAATATGAAACTGGTGTACTACACTTCTCGACTGAGTAAACTTTTATGGGACTACGACCCTTTCTAACTTCCTTCTACCTCTTCCCCTACTGTCCTACTCGACCAACCTACCGTAGTGACTGAGTTACCTGTACTCGAACTTATTCGAGGTCCTCAACCACTACCTGTCCTTTCGGACCACACGACGTCAGGTACTCCAACGTTTCTCAACCTGTGTCGACTCACCGTCTTGACGTAAAGTAGAGACTGGGGGTAAATCGGTTCTCTAAACCCTAAAAAGTTTAAGACCATCGGTCAGTGAAGGTGGACCCGTCCCGAGTCGTAGGGGTACTGAAGTTAATGAATAGGTAGACCCCGACGAGAAGACGTGACCCCATCACTCGGGGAAGAGACGAGTCCCAAAACCGGGAGATGGACGTCCGGGACCTTACGGAGGGGGAGGAGAACGGGACCACTGCCTAGGGACAATTCCCGAGTGTGTAGCGGTAGTCGCTCTTGATCCCGACGAGGGAGTACCGGGGTGGAGGGGAAAGTCGGACCCACTGGACCCCGTAGTCCTTCACTGGACACTACACTAATAGAACGAATAAAAGACTACGGAATACTAACGAAGAAAACAATATGTAGTAGTAAAGGTCTTAAAAATAATAATAATAAAAAAATTAGTCTCTTTTCGAAGTGAAAAAGATACTAGTGACAGCTTTTACGTAGTGGATTTCAAGTCACATGATTAAGAACTCTTACTCTATCGTCTCCTACATTAGGATGACATGTGATTCTCCTCGTACAACCACTCCATCGGTGCACGGTATTCTTCACTGTTCGAAACCTCCAATATGTCAGGGGCCCAAAATTGACTCAGTATGACCGTTTATTGGATACTATAAGAATATGAGAAAGGACTTTTTATTACATTATTGCGAATGAATAATCATAAAAACTCTTAACTTTTAAATAAACTTCACGTATTACACAGTGAACTTATTACACAAAATTCCTAATATTTAGACTTCTGACTTTTACAATAAATATAGGTTCGAATAGTTACGGGTCGAGATAACGTCTTTTGTTGTGTTTGGTTAAAAGTGTTCGAAATTTCAGACTTCTATCACCCTTCGGTACCACTTAGGTCTCTTCTAACTGGTACAAATAATTTGTGACTGAATAAGTATAAAAGTAAGTCAATAAATAGTAAATTAAATAATTGAGAAAGTTGGTTTTAAATGTCTTATAAAGACACCATGAGAAGTCAATACGTGTTTTGGAAAAGAAAAAAGAAAAAAAAGGGGTACCTATGTGTCATTGTCGAATAAAGTCTTGTAAGGAACGTTAATCAACACCGGTATACTGAATCAGTACCGGTTTCTTTATAATCGTAAACATTACATGTGATGAAGTCCGAATAAGTATGTTTTTGATGACATGTGATAGGTATCAAAAGAAGGGACCTTGCTACCGACCCACAGTTACTATTCTGTGTATCACTTCCACCTTAAAAGAACTAGTACGTCCAGGATTTCTAATTCTTAACATCCCTTGAAGTTGGAAGATAATATAGAATGTATTCACTTTTTATTTGACAAAAAAAAAAAAAAAACCAGAATCAACACCGAAAGTTCTATAAAGGAAAACCGTGAACCCGAGAAGGAATGACACTTACCCGAGTCACCGGGACTTCGTGTACCCTAGAATCAAGGGACTGGTCCCTAAATTGGGTGTAGGAGACGAAACCTTCCACCTAAGAATCGGTGATCCGGTGGTCTTTTCAGGGGTTCGAAACTAAAAAATTTTTTATTGATCTCAAAGGAAACAACATGTCTTCGAAAATTAAAATTAATCTAGGGTAAACAAATAAAAACGAAAATAAAGGTCTTAAGACCCTCCACCTAGTATCTCCTAGGACGACACTAAATACAGCCTCTCACAAAACGGATACAAGAGGAGATCCTCAAAATATCAAAGACTAGAATGTAAATCTAGAAATTAGGTAAAACTCAAATAAAAACACATGCCACAATCTTTCACTAGATCAAATTAAGAAAATGTTCACCAACTGGTCAAAAGGGTCGTGGTGAACAATTTCTCTAACAGAAATGAGGTAACATATAAGAACGGAGGAAACAGTTTCTATTCCACAGGTATACACACACCTAAATAGAGACCCGAAAGATAAAACAAGGTAACTAGATATACAGACAGAAACACGGTCATGGTATGACAGAACTACTGACACCGAAACATCATCTCGGACTTCAGTCCGTTCAACTAAAGAGGTCAAGCTAAGAAGAAAGAGTTCTAACGAAACCGATAAGCTCCAAAAAACATAAAGGTATGTTTAGAACTTTAATAAACAAGATCAAGACACTTTTTACACCGACCATCGAACTGTCCCTAACGTAACTTAAACATTTAACGAAACCCATCATATGAGTAAAAGTGATATAACTAAGAAGGCTAGGTACTTGTACCATATAAAGAGGTAGATAATCACAGGAGAAACTAAAGAAAGTAGTCACAAAATATCAAAAGATATATATCCAGAAATCAAAGAAATCCATCTATATAAGGATTCATAAAATAAGAAAAGCAACGTCACCACTTACCTTAACAAAGGAATTAAAGAAAAAGATGAAAGAGTAATAAGTGCATATCCTTACGTTCCCTAAAGACACACAACTAAAATATAGGACGTTGAAATGATATAAGTAACTAATCGAGATCATTAAAAGACCACCTCAGAAATCCCAAAAGGTACATCTCCTAGTACAGTAGACGTTTGTCACTCTCAAAATGAAGAAGAAAAGGTTAAACCTAAGGAAA